>CM056589.1:54473982-54668982 GCA_029721435.1 Gymnothorax reevesii | reverse complement strand
AGTCCTGTTGGTCAGTTCACAGTCATTACTGAACATGTTCAGCTCTCATCCCAACATGGGATGGCTAAGCCCCATTTACACAGTTACGGTAACTTGTGAACCTGAGAGCTGATTCGGGTCAGTCTGGACATCTGGAATGCCCAGTATTCCCAGCATGCCTCTGTTCACATTAAGGACGACACTTCAGTTGGCAAAAAGAGGAGTCGAAGTTCTCACACGCAATATCAGGTTTTTGAACAGCTGTTTTTGCGATTAGCCATTGACACATTCACAGTATGATAAGCCTCGTTCTGCTTCCATTATGATTGTTAGCAAATTTTATTTAAGAAATTTATGAAGAAAGAATGTCCAAACAATTTACTGTCATCCACGAATAACACCAACACAGACCTGAGAATGTTTTGCTTGAAGACAGTGAATCTGTTAACAATTTTAATTAAGCATCCAATCAAACAGATGTGCAAATGTTGCAGGCTAATAATTATACAGCAGCTCATAACTTGATAGAGCAAAAATGCATTTGAAGAGCAGAACAGAAAAATGATCAGAGTCACATTTTCACACTGTGGAGAAATGATGAATTAAACTAAACAATCATAGAAACAAAGCACTGAAAAATATGAAATATATAAATATTACAATATATTTTTTTATTATATATTATTATAAATATTACAATATTCTAAAATATACAAAAATGCAAAATTTGGACTCTGATCCTTTTTCCTTTTAGACTTCAATTTTTAATTGGGAGCAATTACTTCACATTTAACTGCTAGAGGTTAAACACAGTAAATATAGTGTTTAAGTACCATTCTGTGTAACAGTATGATGGTCATTTTTAAAGCGCAACAGCATGTCCACTGGGTGAGGCAAGACGACTCATGAACAAATGTCTGATGCTGTTACCTTGGCAGCAATGGTGGCAGGGGTCATTCGTGGTCTCTGCTGAGGGTCCTCCGGATGTATCCCAGAATACCCCTGTGCACCAGCAGAAGCCTCCGGCTCCCTGAGCCGCTCCAGGGGCTCCTTCCTCCTTTGCAGTGTGCTGACCAATGGTTGCTCATATGGACCTGTTTTGGACCAATCCTGGGGGAGGTGGGTGGGACTTATTGAGACACAGTGCATGATGCATCCAGCCACAGTGGAGGGAGGCCTCGTCAACAATCCCGCAGTTTGAGCTCATATTTCTAAAATTTTTTACCCAAATGGAGTCCCTTGAATCACGTAAAAGATTCTCACTCTTGAGATTTGAGCCACGCGATGGTTTAAATTTGAGATTCGTGACCCAGTGCCTGCGCCACCAACCTGCTCTGTTTAGCAAATCCCTCCCAGAGAGATTTGAAACAGAGATGTGGGACTGGGGTGCTTTTATTTTATTTTTTTTAATAAAACATAAATGGAAGCAACAGAACGAGAATTCAAGTTAAGGAGCAAAGTAATGAAGTCATGAGTGTTAGGCAGGTGATTAGCATATTATATAAAGCAAAAATGAAAAAAAAAAAGCATTAAGTGAAAGATGTCAGCAGCAACTCAAAATAATATCCAAATTAAATTAAAATAAAATAAATAAATTATGAAATTAAACCGCAAAGCAAAGGTGCTGATGAAAACAAACCTTCCAGCAAGGAACCTTTGAGGTGGGAGAGGAAGAGTCGAATCCGGGGGGGCAGTTATAGGGTGGGGACGCAGGAAGTATGACAGAGAAAGGCCTGATGGTGCCAGTGTGAGAGAGAGCAGGGCGGAAGGTGGCGAAGGATGGGCCGAACTGCGGAACGGAGAGATGATGTGGTCAGAGCGGCCAGCCCTCCGAGAGCAGTGTAATGCCCCCACCCCCCCACCCCAACTCCCTCAAACTCCACCCCTGGGTGGACACTCCACGGGAGCAGCTGCTGCGCCGCAGAAACTGAGGCTGACGTCGACTGCGACTCAAGTAAGTATGCAAGCTCTGGGAAACCCTAAATTTGCAGCTCATTGCTCATGTGCAGAAAGACTTTCAGACAAAAACTTGATCATGACCGATTAGTGAAGGATACCCGGCCGCGCATCTGCCGATGAAGGCGCAGAGCCGGTGCCTCTCAGGCTGCGACAATGAATTCACGAAAGAGGAAAAAACACTGAAGCACAGGGACACCACAGATATCCTCGTCCTCCGGATTTGTTTCCCTCTTTCATTGTTCAGAGTGGAGATCAACGATCGTTTGGGTCAGAACTTCAACCACTCGACTGAAATTCTGCCAACTCGCACACAAACTCAAGTTAGAATCGAAGTCAGCCAGAGTGACAGGTACGGGTCAAAGGTGAGAGGTCAGACTGAGCAAAATGCCTCACCGGAGACAGCCCAGTCCCTTCTCACAGCCAGAGCAGCCAAAAAAAAAAACATCTCAATCCTGCCGATGAGAATATTTCCCCACTCATTATGACAATATAGAGCCACAGTGTGACGTGAATTTGTATGCGTCTTCGTTAGCGTTATTTTACTTCCGGTTGAGTCAGTCCAACATCTATGTGAAGACTGAATGGGGTCTTTGAAAGTTGGCAAAAATAATATTGAAGATTAAATTAGCTTTTTGTTTATAGAGATAATTTGGTTGAATTCTCCAAACCTTACCAACAATGAAAGGTTTCAAAACCCCGAAACGTGACGGTTGTTGTCAACATACTACGTTTGAAGCTATATGGAACCGACTCAATCCCTTGTCTTAGACCATCAGCTCGTTCAGAGTACTGAAGTAGACATGCTTGAGGCTCGATTATTGTTCCAGGTAGCGATCGTTAGCTACATTCACATTTCATGAAGTTTCAGTGTTTTATGTTCACATGGTCGTAAGCAAATACGCACATTATCTCACAAAACAAAACACACACCATCTCAGGTGAGGCGTTTACATATGCACCTTGTTCTCAAAAAGTTTCAAAAACCCCATTCATTTCTCTCATAGACACTGGAGCAATGGACATGGAAGTGAAAACAATGTTAACGAAGCCGCGGACAAAATGAAGACAGGGCTGTGACTCAGTAGGGAGGTTATGAACATGATAATATACAGGCTACAGTATACAGTATACTGTATATCAGTACACGTAGGAATAGGATGAAAACATCGCGTAGAACACAGCTGCTCTTGAGAATGCAGCTTCGACATTGCAACAGCCTCTTGTTCTTTATAAAGATCAGTATGACGTGAGTTATGTGTTGGCACTTGAGAGCGCCAGAATTTATGCTGCGTACTGAAGTGGGATGCGATGCTAGGGAAAGGAATGAGCAACTTGAGCACTGAGCCGAGAAAATCAGAGAAATATGCTGAATATACAAATATGCAGAACAAGCAGGATGCCTGTGCATGCAAATCTGTGTTTGGAGCATGTGAGGCAGTATTTGTGTGCAGTATGTGTGCGTGCATGTATCTGCGGGTAGTGCCTGAATATCACAGTGTGTTGTGTGCTCCTGCCTTTGTGTGTGTGTGCATGTATGTCCCAGCGCTTGCTTGCGCGTAGTGCCACACCGACACCTGCACGATTTTTGTCCCCGCAATGCCGCGCAATGCGTCGTAGAAAGGCGCGCCATCTCGGTGATACGGAGCGGGGCCTTGTTTGCGCCCTGTTCGCGCACTGTACATGCATAAGTTACGCACTGTCCATGCAATGCGCAGCCAAAAGGTTGAACTATGCGCGAACAATGCGTGAACACTTCGTGAGAAGTTCCTGCCATGCGCGAATGGTTCGTGACGTGCGCGTACTATGCGTGAGCTGGGCGTCCCATGATCACATGAACAACTTGTGACAACACCCTAACACAGCACGCATTGACACGCACCGCCGGCAGTGTTTGCGCCGAGTTTGTGCAGCATTCACGGATGGTTCACCCAAGTGGCACGCACATGGCACGAACACTGCGTGCCGAATGCGCGTCGAATTTTTTAACATTTCAAAATTCTCCCTACGACGTGGCACGCACCCCCGCACCCTTCACGCACTCCTCGCGCTCGTTCCCGAATCATTGCCACGACGCACGTTTTGTGGGAACAAAAATCGTGCAAGTGTCAGGGTGGCATATGCTGTGCTCAAGTGAAGAACTAAGCATTTGCTGCAAAATGTGCTGAAGATGCACAAATGCGTGTATGAGTGTGTGTTTGCAAGTATCTGTATGTAAAAAGTTCAGTGTGTGTGAGTATCTGAGTAATGAGTGTGGATGAGTGCATATCTCTGCACTTCTGCATATCTTTAGTGAGGACCTGTACTGCAGGCGTGAGGATGTACACCTGAATATCTGCTGCAGCGTGTGCTGTGTGTGTATGTATGTCAGGGGTACACTAACCGTGGTAGGGGAGCTGCATTCGCTGACTGACTGACAGGTTTCTGAGGCCTCTGAAGACGCCGAGCTGGATGACTTCTGCAGGAGAGAGAGAGAGAGAGAGAGAGAGAGAGAGGGAAGAAGATGAATAGAGAATAAGAGACGAAAAAAGAAAACATGAACAAAGGAGGAAGTTAGGTTGCGAGAGTGTGAAGATGGACAAAAAAAGGAACGAAGGTGAGACTAAGGTCAGAGGGCACAGTGTTTGACGGTCAGTATGAAAGACAGAAGAGGATGAATCACGACCTGCAGGGGCCGCGGAGCCTCAGGAAGAGTCGGGGGAGCAGCTACCTGGCTGGTGAGGTCAGAGGGCATGGGCGAAGGCGGCTTGGAGTAGATGTTGGCGTCCTGCGAAATGAAGCCCGAGTCGTGGGAGGACACGCTGCTGAGGCGCTGGGCGCCCCCTGGTGGCGGTTGGGCCAGGCTGCGGTAGCGATAGGACGAACTGGGTGAGTGAGTCTGAGAGCCACTGGAGGAGCGCGAGGCGCTACTGTGGGCGCTGTTTACACTGCTGCAGGGGGGTGGAACGGAGGGGTAAAGGAAGGAGAAAGGGGCAAAAAGGAGGGGCATATAGGAAAGGGGAGGGGCAAATGGACCAGCGGAGGGGGACATGAAAAAGAGGAGTGGCAAAGGGGACAAGGGGGGCGGGAATAAATCAACGGTTGTGACAATGGCGGAAAAAAACCAGATGACAATTGAGAAAGGGATTGTAAGAGAGAGGGGTAACAGAGGAGTGAGGGTTTTGATGGTAGAGGAATAGAAAGAAGGGATGTATGGAACAGGAAGGAGGTGCGTGGCCGTTTGGAAGAAGAGGAACGCGAGAGAGAAAAAATTGTGCCATGGAGGGCGTAGGATGACGGAGTCAATGCAGTTGGTATTAGAGAAAGAAAACAGGCTCAATGATGGGATCATTTCAAGTATTTCATATTGTTTACAGTTTCAAAAGCCATCAAATAGAAAGAGAGAGGGGGATATAAGGATGAGTGCGACAAAAGAAGGATTCCCAGGGAAGGACAAAAAGCAGAAAGGATGAAATTTTAAGAAAGCAATCAGGTCAAAGAAAAGAGATGGAGAGAAAGAGGCCAAAACCAATGGAAGAGAGGGACCAGGGTGCCAAAATGGGACATCAAGTGTACAGTGTGCAGGGGAGTGACAGACAGATAAGGGGTCAAAGTTCAGGGGTCAGGAGGGGGAACAAGATGGAAGACACGAATTGAGAGAAACATGAGACACACAGTCACTCCAGGTCACTGCAATGAATGGCTACAATCTGACTGCCATATTATCATAACCACTGTCTCTGCAGACCAATTAGAGGTCTTTCTTCTCCGGCAATTTGCTCCATTTTCCTGAAGCTATATTATCTGAACCACACTACATCTCTAACGAGCACAGACATGCTGTCGGAAGTACGGTCGGGTAAGCACAATCCTCACATTTTAACGTATAATTACTATCAACCTGTTCCCATTCGCTTTGCTTAATTAGCTATCAAACAAATGATTTGCTCAATAACTACGAATAACCAGTAACATAACCCTGCAATTTATGTTTAGATAGCATTATAGTGTCTGTGAAATGCTCATGAAACAGCACAGATTTGTGTTTGCAAAGCTTGTCTGTTCTAAAAGCAGTATTTTTTTGCCTTCTGCGCGGACTCAAAAACAAAAATGCTACAACCGCAGATGGACTTCAAAGAAAGTTTGGATTTTGTTTCTCAATAATTATTGAGATCATTTCCATCCACACAATTTCGTATTATAGCCTTGTTACTTCAATCATTATTGGCAACTTACTGGTATTTATTATTCAGTAAATTAATTATGCGATTCTTAATCGAGAACAGATTGAAAGGAATCCCGTTTTAAAAGGTGAAGTCGCTGCAAACCCAGACTACATGCCTCTGCTAATTACAAGAGTAATTCTACCAAAACAGTAATTCTGTTTTGTTAATGAGAAGTGAACTTGTGAAACAAAGGACAAGGCTAATTTTAATTTTCTTCATTTACATCATACAAAATGCTCCTCCCATTATTTCTTAGTTCTTAAAAGTGAGGACAACTAATTAAGTGCAGTTGCATACACCCATTACCACAGGTTCAGATTTTAAATGCAAAAGCAGAAGAATGTTATTTTTGAATAAGCTTGAAAGAACTTAAACACCTTGAAATTCTTTTCACCTAACACGACTATTACAGCAATACATGTTATTGTAATTCACTGTCCCATTTCTATCGTAGGTTTTAAGCGCCATGAAAAAGCCACTCATTGCAGAGGTGCTAATATTGTCAGTGCAAATGATTGGTTCCACAGTGGTTGGTAGTTTAGCAAGTGGTTTTTTAGCGTGCAATAACATGTTAGCACAGACAGCAGTACAGAAGGCAGACAAAATGACAGAGAGACACAGACAGACACACAGACACACACTGACAGGCTGCATGCCCTCAAATCTTGACATCCCCCCCCAAAACAAAAGGCAGATCACCCAACCAGCTAATCCACTGCATTACATCTGACTGATTGCTACACATTTTGAATGAAGAAAGCATGTAGGAACAGAAATATTAAAGGGGTCATATTCTGCCAATTTCCCAGTATAATATTTTAGTTTTTCTGTTCTATTGACAAAAATTTGAATGTTTTAATGGTGCAAAAACACAGCTACAGCTGCACTGGCGGTGTGTGCAGCACCTCAGGCTCACTCAGCCTGAAATGAGCTATTTAGGCTCCTGTGTCTTTAAGACCCCGCCCTCAAAGCTAATTCTACTCTGATTGGTCGATTCTTCACTTAGTTTTCCTTCTGAAGTCCATACAAAGGGATTTAGCCTTCGCAGCGAAGAAAACAGCGTCTTCTCGACATTGCCATTCGCACAAGCCAAGCTCTTCCCAGCTTCCGCTCAACCTAGCTTTGTTCGAAGGCGTGCCAAAATAGCCGACAGCAGGGCATTATGCAAATGTGTTAAATCGTGATGTAGTCATAGGAGAGGAGAAAAGGCTGGATGGCAAACAAGGTGTTTCAGGCAGTTGTAGGACAGATTTTTCCCCATCAAAGTGAATAACTAGCTCCCTTTGGCATGGACTTTGGGCTTTTAAACTTTACAGATGGTTTTCATGCACAAAAAAAACAAAAACATAAAATGCACCAACAGAAAGAGAAAAACTGATAAAGCATAGTATGGCCTTTTTAAGAAATGACAGAATTCAATCTGCCACTCTCATTAAAAATTAATGATTTACCCAATCAAACATTCACTTGACTAAATGTTATTTACGTAGCACAAATCACAACAAAATTTTCACAATAGCACAAAGTATACCCAGCATCACAGAGACCACAAAAACAAGCCAAGGAAGACAGAGGCAAGAACACTGGATCAATATTCATTTTTGAAGAGTAGGTTTCTCGGCATGTTTTTCAAAATTCCAGCTGAGTACTCAAACTCCAGCTATTTATAATACTGGTACATACTGTTTACATCAGAATGAGAGTGTTCAGTTTAGATTGAGTCCTAATCTCACAATCGCAGAGGAATCAGACTCCATACATAATTTCAGTCTGAGCTCTTAGACTTAGACAATATGCAGCCATCTAATTCATTGATTCACTCATTTACTGAGTCCGTAGCTCACCTGCACATGCTGCTCTTCCTGGAGCCAGAGCTGCTGGGAGAAGAGGGCGGGGTCTGGTAGGTCCAGCTGTAATCAGAGCCTTTCAGGTCTTTGATCACCTGGAAGTAAGCAACCAATCAGAGAGCTCCAAACACTCACCTGTGATCATAGTACTAGCATTTAATGGAAAAAGCTAGTAAGACACATTTTTGAGGAAAATGATCTTCATGTTACTTTGGACTTACTGGCTTCTTCTGCATCAATTCACACTGGAACTGAATAGTTAGAAATACTATACAGGTTTCCAAAAAACGCCAAACGAAGGAATGGCAACTGGCATGGCTTTATTGATGTGGTTGGAAATGTTTTCCTCATTTTCTCAAAATGCCTGAAATGTGATTAATTAGCTTTCTCCATTTAACACCAGCACAACACAACCCATAAGAGTGCAGCCAACACTCACCGGAGTTCACACGAACCCAGCCAATCAGAAAACAACCAGTACTCACTATAAATACAGTCGGCAACAACGGGAACGCCCACAAACTTCACATCCGGTCAGAGCCGAGGGGGAAAATAAAATCCTTCCCCCCGTCCGCTATACTGTAAAAACGCGGAGTTTAAATTTGTTTTGCTAACGCTAACAAGTTGTTATGACGTGCATTGAGTCGATATTGCCTGCTGACAAGGATCGATATATTAAAAAATTAAATACACTGGAGTTGGATTGTTGTCTATTCGTTTTAAAAGACTGGACAAATGATCCGACCCAGCAGCCTGAAGTGAAATGCTGACTGCAGACATACACATGTTTTGTTGTTGGGTCCCATAATCTGCCAAACTCATCCTCTCTTCTAATAGCTTCAAGCGATTTTGTGGTTCTGTTTTATTATTTGGTAAAATGGAAAACTTGACTTGGTGATTGCTTTGTTTATTTGCAGTGCAAAAGGGCACACAGCAACTCTTTGGCATTATGGCTAATGGTAGAGACCGGTTTGTTTTCCCCCTCGGCTCTACCAAATATGACTTTTGTGGGCTTTCCCGTTGTTGCCAACTGAATCTATAGCTCACAGGAAGCCAGCCAATCAGAGTGCACTCACCATTCACAAGAATGCTCAGTCTCGAGTACTGCCCAAAGCTAAGTTGCTAACTATGCTAACAACTTACATACGTAGTTCAAACCAGAGCCATGCAGAGATAAGTATGTAAGTTGCAGACACAGTTAGCAAATAGCTTTTGAGAAACGTACCCCTGAGCAGTTTTTGCCTACGACTTTAAAGCCTAATTCAAGACTGCTTAAAAGCGATAATCCTCAGGTAATCGGAGAGCAGCAGAGTATTGAAGATAGAACAAACGGCTCACCTCAGAAAAAAGTTCCATGTAACACCAGCAATTTATGGATGACCATAAATAATGTTTTTTTTCCCTTGACAACACGTAAATTTATTTGGATGCTGAAACCAGTCAAAATAATATATACTGGCTGGATCTGTTTATGTCGATATAATTCAGTTTAAAGCACTTGCTGCGGCAATTTTTGAAGTAGACTGAAATGTACCACATCGTCATGTTGTCAGTGGGGCTTTAAATTATTGCTTAGAATGAAAGCAAATAAGCTGTTTCAGGCTGATCGCATGATTTAATTATTTTGAGTAACTCGCCCAGTGCTGGTCCTGACGTACTAACACGCAAGCGAGGGGCAATAGGCTGAAATTAGCTTATTCCATAATCTGTAAAATAAAGATCCTGCCATGGGAACTGAAGTTTCTTTTCGCAAAGATGATTCCAGTGCTGTGAAAATTATTTGCTCCCTTCCAGATCTTCCATTTTTGCGTATTTGCCATACAGTATGTGCGTGTTTCAGATCATCTTACTAATTTTAATATAAAACTAAGACAATGTGACTAAACACAAAATGAAGATTTTAAATGAGAATTTTATTAATTGAAGGTGAAAAGCCATTCAAAACTGCCTCCTCAAACCTAATAACTGCTTTTGTCACCCTTGGCAACAACTACTGCAATAAAATATTTGTGACAACAGGCACTTAGTGTTTTGTCTGATTGGTTGATTTAGTAACTAAGGGGGTAATTACTTTTTCACATTGTACCAGGTAGAGTTGGATAGCCTTTTTCCTTCAAAAAACTAGGCTTATGCTGTCGAAGGCGATGGCTTGGGGTATATCCCCGAACGCCTCCAATACTCCAATTCCCCAATCCTTGAATAAACCTTGAATAGACTTTCATTTGAACTTAATTTCAGGTCAATCGGACAAATGGTTCTGAAGAAATGGCCAAAATGGTAATTTTCCATCACAAAGCGCCACCTAGTGGCAAATATTGAAACATACAGGTACGATGTCATCATGTGACACGTTGTGAGGTCACAACCTTGCAGTTGCACATAGTTTCATGTCAATTGGACAAATGGTTCCAAAGATATGGCAAAAATGGTGAATTTTATGTGACAAAGCTCCACCTTGTGTGAAAATTTTGAACCAAACAGATATAATGTCATCGTGAGACACATCCTCGGGTCATGACCTTTCATTTGCACTTGATTTGAAGTCAATCAGACAAATACTTCCAGAGATATGATAAAAACTGTGATTTCTCAGTTTTTGGCCCCTGGTGGCCAATCTAAAAATTGTAAATTGTCCAAAATCGAATCAGTTCTTCCTCTCTATGATACTTACTTATATGCAAAACATGAAATTTGTAATTGAAACATTACTGAAGTTATCGCGTTAAGACGTAGGGGGGCGCGGCGGCGGTCGGACCAAAACATATTATCCCCAAAACGCCATTCGGCATTCAGAGAAATAATGAAACCATCATGTTGATTTTTTTTTACTCGGGTTATCTTTGTCTAATAATAAAATCAGTTCAACGATCGGAAGCAGTTAAGTTTGAAAAATGTGCGAAAATAGAAGAAAACAGGAGGGAGTAAATACTTTTTCACAGTACTAAATATTTAAAGGGGACCTATTTTGCTATATTATAAGGTTTATATTTTGATCTTGGACTCCCCTAGAGTATTTCTGATCTTTAAAAGTCCTAAACAGGGTCCTTATTTAGCTCATAATGCCATCAAAAAACCCCATTTGTAGTCTCTGCCTAAAACACCTCATTGGGGTGGCTCTTCCGCCGTGGCCCCCACTCCCCGTGTGCCCACTTTCTTCTGACTGGCCAGCTCTGTGGAGGGCGGATCTAGGCGGGACGAGGCAGCAGAACGCAGTTTTCCGGGTCCGGCTCCGGCTCCTCAGACGGAAACTGAGACGCGTCTCCCGAAGGAATCAACGGGCATATTCCGCAACCAAACGCATATAGATCTGATGAAATTAATTAGTTCTTATAACTGCAACGGTGAAAAAAGTGGACGCAGTGCGAATGTCTGGTAGCTCAAGCTCGAATTTGCTGTCAACATACGGCTACTATGGTGAGTACTCCGGTGTTTCAACTCTATAGCTAGGATTGAGGGAAAGCTAGAATCCACCATTTATTTATTTTATTGTGGGCAGTATAAAGTACACCTGTGCACTAATCATGGTGTCTGATGAGCATCTTGACGTGGCACACCTGTGAGGTGGGATGGATTGTCTCAGCAAAGCAAAAGTGCTCACTATCACACATTTAGACAGATTTGTGAACAATGTTTGAGAGAAATGGTAATATTGTGTATCTGGAATGAATTTTAGATCTTTGAGTCCATCTCATGACAAATGGGAGCAAAAACAAAAGTGTTGCGTTTATATTTTTGTTGAGTGTAGGTTTAAAGGCATGTTTTTCGACCTCCAGTAATTTCAGGTGAGCCGCCACCGCTGCTGTTACAGCCTATGCCCAAACCGCACATCACAAGCTTGAATCGTTTGCCAGTGCATTAAACTGCGTTCTCCTAACTTCTGATCCTGGAAGTGGATTTACCAAAAACAATTTTGTTATTCACAAAAACGCAAGTCCGAACTATGATGTTTATACCTGCTCGCTGGCAGGGGGCAGTTTGTGGGGGTCGGTGGTCAGCACTGTGAGGTCATCAATAATGGCCTGAAGGTGTGTGATCTCTCCCAACATGGCGATTTCTCCATTCTGACAAAAAACAGAGAAAAGGACAGAATCATGGCTAACCAGGTAAAATGTCAGCGCACCACTGAAAACCTCCTGGTTTATTCTCTCAACATTTAACCCCATAAAACCTCCACACCCATATATGGGTCGACCAAATGCAGCAGCTGTATTCAAACCTGTGGAATATAAGGCTTATTTTAAATTCTAGTGGAGATCCCAAGGAGATCCCAAATATCGCAAACATGTCCTGCTCAATCACAGTTAAAGGTTTATCAAATGATGCACAAGATGTTTTCTATTTGATGTAATACTGTGGCCATAAAAACATAGTGTCCTGGGTTTGAAATTTCTCTCAATGTAAATGTGATGTAGCACTACAACCAGCAGGTACAAAACATGGATTGTCCTACAATATGAAAACATTTTTTTTCTGACTTGACCCTATTTAAGAAAATACCTGAATCACAATTTAAGAGTTTAAGGGGTTAACTACCTGTCTGGTCTCATTCTCCATCAACTCAACTCATCCTCCTCCCTGACTGTGTCCATCTTATTTCTACCATCTGACCACTCCCTCTCATCTGTCTCCTCCTTTCAGCCGTCCCCCTCCTGTCAATCTTTTCCTTCTAACCCCTCCCCCTATTGTCAGCCTCCTCCCCTTTACCCCTCCCACTCTTTCAGTCTTCATTCTCAATCTCCTCTCTCTTACCGCACCTCTCCAGTCTTTCTCTTTGCTCCATCACCACCAGTCAGTCTCTTCTCCTTCTAACCCCTCCCCCTCCAGTCAGTCTCCTCCCCTTTATCCCTCCCACTATTTCAGTCTTCAATCTCAATCCCCTCCCTACCTGTCCGCTCTCTTACCCCACCCCTCCACTCATTACCTTCAATCCATCTCCACCTGTAAGTTTCCTCCCTCTAACCCTGCGGTTCTCAAATTCGGTCCTGGCGCCCCCCTGTGTATGCTGGTTTTTGTTCCAGCCACAACTGCAATTCTAGGATTTTAAAAAGCTGTTACTTTGTCTTAATTGGCAGCATTCCATGTTTGAGTGGTTATTTACCATCTTAAATCGCATTTGGATGGACATATCCATTCTGCAATGAAGAATAAAAACACTTGAACATATTGCGCTTAATTTTCAATACTGCTTGGATTTTCAGGTGAAAACATCTTTAAACAGATCCAATTAGACTTTGAGAAAATCAGTAAGCTCCAAATTAGGTTTCTGAACACAGGTGTTTTGAGTTGTTCCCAAATAACCTGCCTGAACCAAATTAAATCAACAGAAAACACAACAGGTGTGACTCCATTGTTTGCCAAGTATATTGTCGGGTTTTGCCACCATGTGTCAAGAGTTTCACCAATGAGGAACCTTTTGATAATTAATGGTGATTAAATTTTTGGTTAAATTGTTTCCCTCTGCCAATATTTACAATATATCTCAATGTGGATATTTGCATAAATGCACCTAATTAAAACAAATCAACAGCTTGTTCAAATCCTAGAATTGCAGTTGTGGTTGGAACAAAAACCAGCATACACAGGGGGGCGCCAGGACCGAATTTGAGAACCACTGCTCTAACCCGACCCCACCAGTCAGACCCCTCCCCCAGGCCCCGCCTCCACCTGTCAGACTCCTCCCCTTGCAGCCACACCCTCCTTCCTGTCATTCTCCTTGCCGGTTGCCACGGTGCCCGGCCGGCCCCGCCCCCTCCCCTCTCTCTCACCACCACAGGCTGCAGGAAGCTGATGAAGGTGCAGAAGCGCCCCCTCTCCTCCACCAGGGCCCGCCGCACCGCCTGCTTCTCCGTCTCCTCCATCAGCAGGTACATGTCGTTCACGTCCTGCATGGCGCTGTCCAGCTGGGGCTGCAGGTCCCCGCGACCTACGGCGGGTCCGAGGCGGGGCAGGGGTTGGGGTGGGCGGGGATAGAGGGGCAAGAGCGCAGGGCAGATAGAGACAGAGCCCAGCAGGGGGACCAGGAACACATCAGTCCGGGAGACCGGAAGAGTGAAGCAGGATAACGAGTGATGACGACGAGTAAAAGGCAGAGGTACACAGAGAGCATGAGAGAGGGATAGAAAGAGGAGAGAACAAAAAAAAACAGAGAGAGAGGTGATTAGAATGTAGTGGTGAGTTCAGGGTCCCAATCCCTCCCCTCCCCTCCCCCCCACCAACCCACGGCGCATCACAAATGAGGATGAGGAATAAAAACACTAAAATGGCTCCCGATCAGCAGCAGGACAATGCAAATGGAATACGGGCACGGAGGCCGTCGCTAGAAGCGTGAGAGGCGGTGATGAGTTCTGGGGTTGACAGCTCGGGAGGGACCAGAGCGATATTCTAATGGGAGGCCCAGAATTCCGAGCCGCTCGCGAGCAGCACTGTAGTTCTGGGTCTCGGAGACAGGAAGTGCAGCTGTACGACTGTAAAAGCTGCCGCGCAGGTGAGCAGGAACAGAGTGGGGATCGGGGGAGATTACTGGAGGGCTGGCAGCCGCAGCGCAGCAGGAGCCTGGGGGCTCCCCGTCTGTCTCCCCGGTGACAGGGTGAGATTAGCACAGGCGTGCGGTGAGAGGGCATGTAAGGGGATCCAACTAATGAGCTGCTAATGTGTGCCGACACACTAATACCTAAATATGCACATGCACCTACGCACACACACACACACACAAACATACATTCAAGCACACATGCACTCACTCTCCCTCTATCACGCACACACACACACACACACGCGCGCACAGCTGATGTAGTAGGCTACAAACATTTTCTAAAGCGACAAAAACCGAAACACTCACAATCAACCATGGACGATGGAAAATCCCAAATGTAAGAAAAAATGAGCAATAGCAAAGCAGGCAGGGAAAGAATGAGAGAAAGATGGAGAGAGTGAGAGACAGAGTGAGAGATAGAGAAAGATGGAGAGAGAGAGAGAGAGAGAGAGAGAGCTGAGGAAATGTGTCATACTCACCCAGGAGCTCTGTAGAATTGGACAGCCCAGAGTGTGAATGTGTGTATTTGAGAAAAAAAGAGAGGGAGGGAGGGAGAGAGGAGAGGAAGACGGTATTGGGGTATTGGGGGCAGAGGGGCAGGGGTTCGGGGGGGTAAGAGAAAGCAGAAACCGAAGCTCAGTGTTAAAGTTCTACAGGAGAAGCCATCACAGCTCAGCCAATGGGGGGCCGCAGTGCTTCCAGTGCAAGACCGTTAGTGCAAAGAAAAACAAAATGTCGGCCAAACTAAACCGCCAAGCCAACAAGAATTTAAGAATTCGAGCCAACTGTTCACCATGTGCTCGCACCTTCATCACACCACCCCCACGAAACACAAATAATTTTAGTAGACAGAACTCACGCACCAGTAGCACACTGGGGACAATGTTCACAAATCAGATCCCCATTTGGTGTAATGAAACAAAATTAGAAATTCCTGTGATGTATGTTCTGATCTATATCAATAGTTATCAAAGGTACTGGAAACAGATCAGAAGTATTGATATTGTTATTACTATTACCGGTGTTTTTTTTCTATCTTTCTTTTTTTTTTTTTTTTTTACTAATTTAACTCCAACTATCAAGCTTCAAATATAGATTCCAGGCATAATCTGGTAGTTATAAATTATTGTATTCATAAAGAATGATATTATGTAAAGCCGTTTTGTCATTGAGAATGAAAGAGGAACGTTCAGATGTTTGAATTTTCGGCTCCCTCTTGTGATGTTACAGCAGCACCGAAACAACTTCTCTTCCCACAGACGCCCAGACCTTCAACTGTCACTGACTGACACACTGACTCACAAACTACAACAGACAATTCCTAGACAAAAACCTTACAAGCCCCTGGTAACCATCTCATCTCCTGGCAACCAAATTGTTCACCATAGTAACCTGTTAGAAACACACTGGGAGCAACAAATTACAGGAAATTACAGTGTGCTGCTGCACTGATACACTCTCTCTCCTCCGACACTCCGCCCTCACAGCTGATCCCTTTCACTCTCTCCTCTCTCCCTGTCTGTTGTCCTCTCCGCTTTTCCTCTTCTCCTAACTACTCATCCCATCTTCTTATCCCATTTATTTACACATCAAACTTCTCTTTTTGTTCCTCTCACCCTCTCCCCTTCTGTTCTCTCGTTAATCCTTCATTTCATCATTTCTACCCTGCTTTTCTCTTCTGTTCACCTGAAACGTATAACCTGTGCTGATTAAAAATATTTCAACCACCCTCCTCTCATTTCTTTCCCTCTACATTGTTCTTCCCCTCCTCACTACCAGTCTATAGTGAGTTTGTTCGCCAACTGTCTTCTCTAGGTATTCACTGAGCTGTGATTGATCAGATTTTGTGTTTCATTACAGATCACAGCAAATGGAACACGAAGCTCAGCCGCACAGAAATCACATGCAGTGTTTACCTCTCCTGTAATACAGTGGTTTTCATTTCCTAACATAAAAATGAAAACACACCGCTGGAAACTGCTGACTTAAGGTAAAAGTTTCAACCCTGGAAGTTGCCTCGTGTTACATCAGAGCCAGCCAAACCCACACAGCTTTTAGCAAATGGCGCCAAAAGCCCTTACCTGCCTTCTAGAAGCTATCACTATTTATCAGGCTCCAAGCCAAACAGAACTATAGTATGGGAGAGTTAGCACCAACTGTCACTGGGGAATTGTAAAAAGCATTCTGCCTAAACTGCACCTACGGCCTGTAACCAGTGCACGACAGTCCCAGTTTCACAGATTAAGCTTAGCTCTGGGCTAAATTAAGGTCTGTGTGAGTAATCTCCACTTTAAATTTATTTCAGTCGATGACTAGACCTGATCTGTGACTGCAGAACAGGCTCTTTGTGTAAAATATTGATGTATTTATTTGGACTGCACACAGAATAAGGCAACATATTTAATCAGCAGGGCAGCTATGTGCTGTAATGGTTAGCCGCCTGTGCTTATGTCGGCAGGTTTTATCGCCATTGGGCAACTGGCGCTATGCCCTTGAGGAACTTAACCTAAATTGCCTCAGTAAAAAATATCCAGCTGTATATCTAGACAGGTGGTAAAAATTTAATCTGAGCCCTGTGCTTTGGTGTAATAAAGAGCAGGTGCTCAATGGTGGAATGAAATTAAATCAAGGCGAGCTAGCCACCGCATCCTTCCATTTCCAGGTGCAAGTGAGACGATGGTCAATATCTTCCCAGCTGTGAAAGACCGACATCGGAGAAACGGTGACAGAGTGCAAGGGGAACACATGAAGTGCAGGTTAATTCGGGAAAACGGCTACTAAGTCCTGTTCTGCATCTCAAATTTTTCCATTTAATGCAGACAAAACGTAGCAGAAGGAGATTTTGAGAGAGACCGGTCATTGACATTTTTCATCTCATCCATTCCATTCTCAGTTGTAATTCAATGCTCTTCGGCGAAAATTCGGCCGCTCCGGCAGCATTCAGTGAAACATTGATTATTCCACTACCGCAGTCCTCCAATAAATCTCTGGCCCTTTGCTCTACTGTCAACAGACACGTCTGAATGATTAACGGTGGCATTACAATGACGCATGCCAAGAGACTGCATTTCACACAATCACCACTAGAGGGAGCGCAGAACCTATCGCGCTATATCTTCCTGATGCAGCACTCTGAAAATTGCGCCATTAGCTGGTCTCTCTCTCCCAGCATGTCTACTTCACAGCCGACAAAATACCTCTTCAGAGGACATCACAGCGATGACAGAATTTCAAGCGGTGGTCAGTGACACACCATATTATCACCCGCAGGTGATAATAAGTACAATGAGCCAGTTCCTAATCACAGCTCGTACTTCAGAGCTGGTGACTGTTTTCAGTTGAGCAGTTAGAGATAATATGTTATGGATGAGCTGGGAAACGTGGACAAGCTAAATATGGGGCCCTGTCAATGCTCGGTCATACAGCCTTGTTAGCTCATTTCAGGGATATTTCCCAGTGCATAACAACCTTCGAGAGTTAGCTTCGGGTGAAGTTTTCAGCAAAACAAGCACATTGGAGACGATGCAGGCCCTCCTAGTGTGAGAAGGATCGACCCTGATATTTTCAGCACTGATTCAATTTACTATCAGGCAACCTTGGACCAATCAACAAGCCACTTGGAGGAGGAGGGGTGGAGATATAACATCCCTCGTGGAAAATACACGAACAATCTAGTTTTTTCAGAGCTATGCAGAACGAAGTGCTGAGTGTCGTCTTTTAGCTGTGCTTTATAACTCTAAGCGCACCATTCAGCCAAACGGCTGGGGCAGTTTATCCACAACCAGTGGCTTTGCTTACCAACCCCTTTCCAGACCAGCCCTAAGAAAAGCAGCTGTGCAGGTCCACTGATGACTGCGCCCGGCTTAAACCTGCGATAAGCGCACAGCGATAGCGTATCGGCCATTTCTCGGCCCGGGCCAGATGGTTCGAGAGCATTCCGTCACGGTCGTGGAAGTCATTATGAATCAAAGGGGCGGGGGGGGGGCGATCAGGCCTACCTTTCCTGGCCTTCTTCTGAAGCTTAAGGGTGTCTGAGGACTTCTTCTTGATCTCGTGCCGGGATCGCTTGTACTCTGGGTCAAAGAGAGGGTAGATCAATGTGTTAGTCCTGGAGCTCTGGCAGGGTGTGGTGGGTATGGAAACAGTGCCTCCAGTAGGGGCAATAGCAGGCCCCAGGGCTGGACGGCTGGTCAGGGAGCCGTCTGAAGTCCTTTGGAGGCTGATTCAAAACAGTGACGCCTTCAGGCTCATCTGGTTGAAAACCAGTACAGTTGCTGCATTAGCTGGGGACACTAAACTCAGCGGCCAATCTGTTGAGTGGGAAGGAATGCTTGGGTTGTTTACCTTTGGCGTGATCCTTATCCAGCTGGTTGGCAGTTTTCTTCCAGTCTTCAATCCTGTCCTGGAGCGGGGTAACCAGGCTCTCCATCAGTGCGCTGAAAAAGGGATGGAGAGACGAAGGGGGAGAGAGAGAGCGCGAGCCCGTGTAAGCGAGAGGAGCGCTCAACCCTCCTAAATATGTCCTAAATGTGCCATCGACATTATTTAGTCCAGCAATGACACTGGAGTGTCCAGCAAACAGTTTTAAATGGCGGGTCGCTCAACAGGTCATGACCAATGAGCTCATATCATAAAGGACTTATTCAGCCAAATCCTTCCATGCATACAGATCCACACGCTTGTGCACACTCATACAGGGCAGAACTGGGGTGGCCTGGTGACTTGGACACATTCCACCAGACAGGGACAAACCGGCGCAGGTTGGGGGTTGGTGCAGGGCTTGCCGGGGTTGATGGGGTCGTGGGGGAGGGGTGAAATGGCGTGATAGTGAGAGGATTAACACAGGAAGAATGGGATTAGGATCTGAATGCGTGAGTAAAGATTAGGATCGGGAGCATTGCGGTACCATTACAGGCCACACCCATCCACTGGGGAAATTTGGGCGCTGCCAGCCAATCAGAACCACTCACACAAGGAAGCATTATCCCCACAAAACCGATGGACCCATATATGGGTCTATAAAATGCAGCTGCTGTATTTAAACCTGTGGAACTTCAGGCCTATTTTAAATACTAGTGGAGATTCCAAGGTTTTCAATGATCTCAAATATGTCCTGCTGAATTACAGGGAAATGCCTACAAAATGATGCATAAGATCTTGATATTTTCCATTTGATATTTTGCAGAGGCTATGAAACCATGGCATCCTGGGTTTGAATATTTCTCTCAGTATAAGGGTGATGTAGCTTCAGTAATGCGCTGCAAACAGCAGATACAGAATATGTGTGTGACATTTTCCAACACTATGAAAAGTGCCTTTTCTCACTTTGAACTGACTTCAGGGAAAAATTGGGAGAAAAATTAGAGTTTTAGGGGTTTAATTAACCACATAACATTACAGCTGCAACATCTCACGCACATGCACATAAGTACGCACTCTGACCTTCTCTCACGCATTCTTAAACACAGGCACACTCGCACGACATTCGTCTTAACACTCCCTCCCTCTCTCACTCACTCACACACACACACGAGCACACGCACACACACACACACACACACACACACACATATACACACACACATACACACTCACTCACACACACACACACACTCACACACACACATATACACACACTCACACATATACACACACACTCACACATATACACACACACACACACACACACCCACTCCCACCCTTTCCAACAAGCATGTGCACACGTGCACGAACACTCACACATGCAGACACGCCACGTGCGACATTTACACCCTTGTGGACGTGATTAATATCACTTACAACCTCAAGAGGGTCTCGTCTATCAGTCCCCCTCCTTGGAGGGAAACGAGGCCCCCCAATAAACCATCTGTACCCCGTCAGCGGTGCTTAGAACACCAGGCCCAGCAACCAATCTGGAGCTCACATTCCCATCTGAGATAGTTCTGCTATAGCGATACTGTGCCTGTGCGCGGTTACACCAATAAAAACATGTATGAGCACGAATTTGATCACCGCTATAGTCCTGAGAAAATATTCTCCAGGGAGATCATTGATGCACTCTCTAATTGCAGATCGTGCAGGAACAGTCTGTGGATAGGACCATTTAAACCGAGCGCTTTACGTTAAGACCTCCGCTACGTCCTGAGTATCGCTTTTAACATGGAGATGATCTGGGTGATGTCAGAGGTAGGCAGGGTTGCAGAGATGATATTTCCTTCAACACAAGGAGCACGTGCAGGAAGATACAGGAAGTTATGGAGCACACGTGCCACAAAACTACTTTCCAACCCCTCAAACTCAGGGTCTCATATATATCTAATCCTTGGCACTTTTCAAATCTCTCAACTGCAGACCTTCTGTCATGACTGGATCCACTCTCTTCTCTGACAGTCATACTGTAAAAAACCAGATCTTCCCAGCGTCTGGGAAATGTTAAAAATGCGGCTTATCCGTAATTATATCGCCCGGCAATGTAAACTGGGGGGGCGGGTGCGGGGGCAGGGGTGATGGACCGCAAGAAACGTTTGAGGCTCAATTAACAGCCAAAAAGCGGCAGTGTAGGCTTTCGCTCAAAAAAACGACGTGCGAAAGAATGTAAACATACTTTACGGAGCTTGTTCCACTGGGCATGGAGAGTATGTGACATTAGAGATGTTTTTCTTTGAAAATTTCCAAATATTTCTGGAAACGTGAGCATGTGAGCAGAAGTGTCATGGTTCGTTGGTCTTATGTCGGCGGTTTCGTTCAGTAGAGCAATTCAGCAGAATGTCTGAAGACAATCTAGGATCAGGGCAGTCAAATTGTTAGTGTGGGAGATTGGAGGGGGGGGTGGATTTGGAGGAAAACTCCACAGGTTGTGGTTGGAGCTTCTGCGCACACATTAGACTCTCCGCTATTTCCGCAACGTGATGAAGATGTGGAACACAGAAGGTCCGCTAACGTCAGGAAGTCAAGAGCTGATGGAGAGAGGAGAGAGTGATTCACCGCACCAGCTGAGGAGACACCAGCGCTACTATTCTGCACCGCAAACGAACAGGCCTCAGACTCCCTGGCTCCACGTTCCCATAGGCGAGCTGTGTTTGTGGGGAAGTACATGCTAGCCTTTTGCCTACACAGTCACTCTCACACACACAAACACACACATACACACACACACATATAGGTAGATGCCCTCCATCCCTACCACTACCATCCACAACAAGCACACAGCCAATCACAGACACACACGTGTAGAAACGCACATAAATGACCACGGACAAAGTGACAGAGAGGAACAAAAAATGGAGAGGGAGTCTGTGTGTGTGTGTGTGTGTGAGTGTGTGTGTGTGCATGTGCACGCGCCCATGTGTGCGAGCGTGTGTTTGTGTGTATGAATGTGTGTTTGTGCGTGTGTCTAATTGTACATGTTTAAGTGTGTGTATTTGTGTGAATTTGTGTGTGTTTATGTGTGTTTGAGTGTGTATCTAACTGTGCATGTGTAACAGTGTGTGTGTGTGTGTGTGTGTGTGTGTGTGTGTGTGAGAGTGAGTGTGTTTGTGTGAATGTGTGTGTGTTTGAGTGCGTATCTATCTGTGCATGCGTAAATACGTTTGTTTGTGTGTGTGTGTGTGTGTGTGTGTGTGTGTGTGTGTGTGCACGCACGTCTGTGTGAGCATGTGCTTACGTGCGTGTGTGCATGTGTGTTTGTGTAAAAGCGTGCTGGAGATCTCGTACTGACTTGGTGAAGTGCCGCAGTTTGGCCTCGATGCTGCGGTGTCGCATGCACATCCGAGTCAGTGCAGATCCAATATCTCTGGTGGCACCTACAGAGACACAAAAAAAAACACCAGACAAACGTTAAACAAACGTTCAACAAACGTCTACTGAACACAAATGTCACAGCGATGGCCCAGACTGAGAAAAGACAGAGCGGCAGAGCGCTCGCCGTCGCAAACCTTTCTGCGGCCCCCAGCTCCACCCATTCTCTCCTGAGTCAGAAAAATATTTATTCTACAGTAACACCAGCAGTTTGCACTTAACATACACAACTGCGCTTCCTTTCCAAATAAAGACCCTATACAAGGGCTTTTTATAGACATTGGCTCCGTCTAACCTATAACTCCGATAAATATAGAAGCGATCCCCAGTAATCTGTATCTGCCTGGGAGGAGAACCCCCTTGTAATTTGGACAGGGCGTCACTCTACCCGAGGGACAGGGATAATCTGTGTGAGGTCCCATCAACAATATCTGTGAAGTGGCTATCCTTAGACAGTCCAGCAGAGGGCAACGGTGAGGGCCTTAACTCTGACTCAGGTTGGTTGCTTCTCGCTCTACTGGTCTGTAATTAAAAGGCTTGGGCTGAGAGCTAAAATGCCCAGCACTACCCGAGCTGAGGAAGAGATTTACCCCAATCTTGAGGTGAGCTCCAGAGGGATTTCGCGTGCTGAGCAAGCTTGGCTCTGAGGGTGTTAATCTAGGTCATGTCCACTAGGCCTTGGTCCCCACCCCCGCCCTCTCTCTCTCTCTCTCCCTCTCTCTCTCCCTCCCCCTCCCCCTCTCTGTCACACTGGGTAGAAGCAGTGTTTTCAGGGTCAAGGTTCACCCCTGATGGTCCCCTTGACGATTTGGTCAGTAACTGTACGCTTGAGGATTGATTATGTGCTCTGCCCCAAAAACCTTTCACTGCCCAACGACTCCTGCCTAAATCTGGCCCCCCAAAGACATGCGCGCACACACACACACACACACACACACACACAAACACACAACCTCCTGCCACCCGGATGAAAGTTAAGGTTCAAAAATATCCATGGCAACAACGGAAGGGCTCCTTAGTGACAGTCAGAACACAGAAGGCAGGATCAAGAGAAGGCATATGCCACACTGAGAGACCCAAGCACCCAACATCCCATTCAGCCAATCTGAATGCTGCACAACAGCGGGGAGGGGGGCGCGGTGAGACTGTCATGGTCATGCTGACGCAACATAATAGACGCTTTCTCACTAATGTCCCTGCAAAAGGCCGTTTCCGTCCTTCAAACTCAGCACCGGTGCACAGTATCACAGTGCGGGAATACGGGTATGATCTGAGTCAGGGTCTGCGCCCGCTGGAGACGGGCTTGCGCGTGAAAATCGCGAGACGCGATTCTAATCGCACGTCTTTTAAACGCCAGGAGAAAAAGAGAAGCATTGAAACGTTTCCGTGACTACGAGTGACAACCCCGCTGACTTGGTTTACTATTGTGACATTTTCACTGGTACAGTTTATAGAAGCGGACCAATGGAAATACAAGTCTCGCCCTTTCTCTTGTGTGATTGGTTGCCTCCTGTTGAAATGACATTGATGGGCAGCGTGTCCGACAAATTTTCTCTGGTCGCCGTCTCCATTAAATGCGAGGCTCAGGATTTAAACGCGGGAGATGAGACGCGAGGAAAAAACGCGCACGTCTAGCGCATGTTCCTACTGGTAAATGATTTAAAAAATGACGCGCTGAAAAGCCGGACAGGTCTCAAGTGTGTACGGCCAAAACACGGCTGCATTAACCGTGCTGGATATCAAACACAAAGGCTTACAATCAGCAGTTAAATTCCAGTGGTTATTAAAGAGTGGCACCGAATACAGAATGATGGCGACTGTACTGACACTGCTGGAGTCGGCCTGAGATACGCAGCCCCTTCATGAGTTCTGTGGCTTCAGGCAGTCGGAGATGAAACGGAATCAGTGATGTCACATTGCCGCCTCTGGTCTCCAGCTGAGCCGACTGTTTGATTCCCAGTCAGCCATGAGTGGACTGCACAGCCCACGTGTGCGCACACAGACTCGCGCACAGACGCACTGGCACAGACACATAGAAACGCGCACTCACACAAACGCAGACACACGCACACACACAAACGCACACATTCATAGCGAGAGAATGGCAGGGAGAATCCCCCATTAGCACACACAGCACTCCATTCATAATTAACATGTTACTTCCTCCCGCCTCCCAGCAAACTCTCTGAAAATATTCATTAATTCACTCAGGGACAACACTTCCTTCCACTGCAGCCACTGCACTCCAGCACACACACACACACACACACACGCACGCACAGGCGCACACACACTTCATGCAGCTATCCATGTAAGAACACTGCATTGACTTCCATCCATTTAAGACTGCCTAAGCTGATCCTTTTCCCCAAGCATAACCAAATCATGCCCAACCCTGAACTGAACCTAACCTCTATTCACACCTGACCCCTGACCTTAATGAACTAAGAAATGACATTTCGCTGTATTAAGACTGGGCTAAAGTCTCATCGAGGTCAGTTTTTTTTTTCTTTTGCCAGAAGTAGTCCCCAATAGGTATTAAAAACACACAGCACGCACGCACGCACGCACGCACGCACGCACGCACGCACGCACGCACGCACGCACGCACGCACGCACACACACACACACACACACACACACACACACACACACACACACACACACACACACACACACACACACACACATGCACACGCAGTGTGCAATTAAGCGATTAAGAAGAACAAGGCAGCGATAGAGAAACAAAGAGTCATCGCTTGTGTTTATATGCCGTTTTTGAAGTGTGCATATGCCGTACATGTTTATGATGTCAACAAAGCAATAAGCCATAGATTAATAGGAAAAACTGTGACAGACAAAAAATGGAAGCAAGACAGAGAGAAAGAGAGAGAGGAAAGAATGAATTGAGACAGAGATCACCGGGCAGACGCAGTGAGAGATCTGTGGACAGTTGTTTTTTCACCACTGGAAGTGGCCAATGTGCTGATCAGGCAGCTTTAGAGGGAGAGGAAGCTTCTCTCCACCCTTTTCCTCAAAGCCAGAGTGCGACAGAGAAGCAGAGAGCCATGAGTCACCAGCCTCCTATCGCCAACCCCCCTCCACACCGGAGGAGTGAGTGAGAATGAGAGAAGGAAGGAAACGAACGGGGAGCAGAGAGGTAAGGAAGGTTGAAGTGAGAGAATGAGAGAAAGAAGTTGAGATTGAGAACAAATCCTAATAAATACACAGGCCAGGGATTGATTGCCAAACATTAGTAAGGTCAAATATCAGGGAGAACTGAATCATGGGTCAAACATCCAGCCGCAGTCAGACCCAGTAATCCCAGTACACATAGGATATGGCATTTCGTAAAACTGTGGACCTACGCAAATCAGAACCAGAACAATAACTAGGAAAATGCGAGTCTCTCAGGTCACTGTGGAGGGAAACAAACTCGCAAAGTAAATGGGGAAAATTGGGGCTTTACGCAGGGAGAAACGATGAGGTCGTGAACTGAAATCAGGTGTTCAGGAGCAGGGATGTGTGACTCGGGCTGTGATTAGAAATGAGGGAATGAACTGAAACGATTATCTAACAGAACATGGAGGGCGAGTGAGGAAGTGCAAAGGAAACAAATGCATCAGAGAACTGGAACACAGAGAGGAAATGACCACAAGAAATGAAACACAATAATGAGATGACAATACTGCATGTAATCACATGCAGAAAAATAAATATTCAACAAAAAAAAAAAACACAACTAAAACAGATGTCATACGCTGACTATAACTATAATGAACAAGAGCCATCTGGCAATGGCGTACCCCCCCGGCACCCCACATTCATGGATTAACGGCTGAAGAAATTCCTAAATACCAAAAGGCCCATCTACATGGCATATCATAACATAACATAACATGAATGGCAAGAACAGGCCTTTCAGCCCAACTACGCTCGCCAGTTTCTTTATACTATTGTGAATATATCCGTTCAGATACTCAATGACTCAATGGTATCTAGCATTAGGTCAAGTCTGCTCTTGAAAACCCCCACGGTGTCTGCCTCAACAATATGGTCAGGTAAGCTATTCCACATTGAAATTACTCTTTGGGTGAAGAAATATTTCCGAATATCAGTGCTAAATTTACCTTTGGTCAACTTCCATTTGTGACCCCGAGTTCTACTCACAACACTTGGTCAAAGGAATCCTACATAATTCACTTTGTTAATCCCTTTAACATATTTAAAGACCTCAATCAAATCACCCCCGAGTCTCCTTTTCCTAAGACTAAAGAGATTAAGAATCTTCAGCCTCTTCTCGTAGCTTTCATCTTTTATACCTGGAATAAGCTTGGTGGCTCTTCTCTGAACTTTCTCTAGAGCCTCTATATCTCTCTTAAAGTATGGTCCCCAGAACTGTACACAATATCAGATCTACACACCAAATTTCGTGAAGAAATATTGAACGGTTTTTCAGTTATGCTCCGGAAAACTAAATGATTACATTTAGTTAATCATTAGCTATCGCTATATCCCCCCCGCATTACACGCCAGCGGGATAATAATAACAATCAACCGGTTTGACCAAAGAAAAGTCAAAACAAAACTACACCCAGGACTTTGCAAAAGCAAAAATGAATGGACCCAGTAACAGTACTGTTTAACTGGTTTGGCAATAACTATAAAACTTCAAGTTATCCTCGCTGTTTCAATTCAGAATGCAAAACTACATCTAACTAAATATGGCTGCAATGGGACGTGGGCAAAACTGCCTGAATGGCATTAGCTGAGGAAATCCAATTAAAAAACATACAAGGTCACCATTGTTATGGATTATCATGATCATTAGCATGACCTGACCATGTACACGTTGTACACCCTTGATAATGGCAGTTTAGTTCACATAACAGCCACGCAGGAAGCAACATTTATATATAGGCCACTCGGGTCAGCTTCTGGTTCAGTGGGGAAGTGTGGTGAGCCCATTCCACAAAGGCGAAAGAGCAAATCCCGTGAAAAATTCATTAAAGAGCCTCGCTGTTTGCAGTCCGTCTGCCTGTTAGCCCAGTAAATTTCCCACAGTGCATCGGGGCAGCCCAGCGCATGCGAGGCCATATTGATTTTTCTCATGACATTTAGTTAGCAGGGCCCTCCCAGGAACACCACTCTCTTTACACCGGACAGGGCTGAGGAACAGGAGGAGTGAGAGATTGGGGTAAGATGGGGGGATAATAGAAAGAAGGGAAAATGAAGACCGACACACAGAAATGAGGCGATCCATCATTTTCTGTCTCTATTTAGCACCTCGTGCTAAAGGCAGCCGCAGAAACAGCCCATCTCAAGCCAGCCTTAAACATGTAAATAATGCTGGCCTGCGCATAAGACACAATCCCAAACACAGCAGACCTGTCTCTCAGCTACATAAGAAAGCCAGCACTTGGGGCACTCTCCCAAATCTAGTCAAGACAACAGAATCATTTTCCATGTAGCAAACATGCAAATGTCTGAAAATGCAAGTTCCACAAACCCGAATCTATCAATTTACCAATTGAATCTACTAAATAGTCCTGAATCATTTTTTAAAAAAAAACACAAACAACTGCCGCCCTCTGAAACCCGAATCCATGCAAGAAAATAAATATAACAGCTACTGTCCGCCGGCGCAGACCACAAGTGAGACCACTGCTGATAAAACGGAAACAAACTGCGGCCCAGACACCTGTCCGAGATAAGCCTTAAGCGCTACTGTGGCTGTCTCAGATATACCGGGACCTTACCTTCTCACCCTGGAAGTTCACCATCCAGAGGGATGTCTATAGGCGTATATTTTGCGGCTGTACTGCTAAACCATTAAGGTTTAAACTCAAAGACATGCAATCAGAATTTTCTTAACTAGACATGCAATTGTTAGCATGGTGATTATTGCTAGTAATTGTAAACGATAGAGTTCTACAACACTGACTCATAATTTTGAACAAAACCCCTTCTTTAAAATGGTCAATGTCCACTAACAGCCTTTAATCACAGCACTGAGGTACAGCGGTCAGAGTGGATGGAGGAGGGACTGAGGGAACGGCCCGATTATCACTCCCTTCTCCTCCTGTTTATCAGAGGGGAAATGAAACAACTTCCAGCTTCCGTACAGATAAAGCGCTGAACGTCCAGTAGGTTTAAAGGGCAAGGAGACCAATCAGGAAGGACTGCATCCTTACTTCCTTCCTTCTAGACACACGTTGTTGAACCCTGAGCCTTTCTTAATTGTATCCCCTGCAATACGGCCATCCTTTTCAGTGTCCCCTTTGTTTTGCCTTATTGGTTCTCAATATTTAAGTCACGTTATGTGTTTTTCTCTATCTTCTGTGCTCCTGCTCTCACTTGCTTCCCTTTGTTAATTGCTGTCACTCACATGTATTTAAGTACCTGGTCTACGTCTCCCCCTGCTGGATTGTTGCATAACATTGTCGAGTGTTTCGTCCCTTCCGTCCTCAGTGTAGACTTATCTTACTCACAAAGAAGCGACTCATTGGGGAATCTCTTCCCAGTGTGTGGTCCTGGGAGTGACCTCCTCTTCTCTTACATCCCAGTTTGAAGGTGCGCACTTGCCTCCGGGTCCTGGTTAATTCGGCTCGCCTTCCTGATTACTGACCTCGGAGCAGCCCCTTCCACTATCACTCCTGTGGTCCAGTCAGCCCCAGTCTGACTCCTGACTGTTTACTGACCAAGCTAATTAAAGTGCCTTTAAGTCTTCCTCAGAAAAAAAAAGGAACCAGTTTGGCTTTTTCCTGCAATCTGCACCCCCCTCTTGTTCTGATTATTCATATACGCATTCTCACCTTCACTGACTAACACACAAGCTCACACACGGACACACATTAAAACACATACATTAAAAGGAACTGGGTGGCGACTTGAATTCTGAGCAGTCTCCAATCACACACCCAGCCGTCCATTTCATCTATCCCGCTATGCAGCTAACTGCTACATCTCAGCTAACCGCTGCATCTAACTGCTGTTTCCCAGACATCATGATATGCATTTCCTGAAGATAAGAGCAGGACAGAGGCAAAAATAAATCTCCAACAGCCAGCTCCTTGAGAAACAGCAGCCAGAGAGAGGGAGAGGCAGCGAGACAGCATATTATTATTATTATTATTATTACAGATAAGTAAATTTCAGTTAGCACATCCACTCTAGTACGTAATACCTGTTGCCTTTCCTGCATAAAAGCCATTTCTGAGCAACAATTCGGATTAAAGTTTGGAAGACAATGAAAGTTGTGAGGAATATTCACAGAGAGAAGTTTTTCAGTCTGATGGACCCCACATCTTTTTGAAAAAGTAAACTGTCTGAGCGGTTACATCACAGCCAGTCATCCCTTCACGCCTCGGACACAAAAACAAACTGAAATGAATCCCTGCGATATCACAGTGCAGCTGGATAATCTGTTTAGGTTAAGAGCTACTGGGCAGTAACGTAATACAGGCCTTTCACTGACAGGATCTCCGTTTTCTGCATCTGCGCTCCATCCCTGCCTGTGATAGGTGGAGGTAAACCGTCCAACAAAAAGTCGCCGTTTAGATTTAAATCAACAAACACCACGATTGGATCATTACTGCAGCGATGAATGAGTTTCAGCTGGCAATAATTATTTTAACCCTAACTGATCAAGGGAGTAGCTTCTCATTTCTGAAAAAAATGATCTCGGACGACATATCCCTCAGTGGAGAAAAAGCTGTTAGAGTGTTTCATGAGGGGAAAATGTCCTGCATCAAACAAAGGAAACAAGGAATGAGTAAAACAAGTATGAGGAATCATTTTTACACGTGAATTGGCCGCTACATTAGCCGCAATGAACGTCTAAGCTTGTAGCAGGGAACTACAGGGTGGTTCAACTATCCTGTCGTCAATACAAAATCTCGGCAAAAAAATTAACGCAACTCTAATCGAAAAAAAATGTTCTGATATTACATACAATGGACAAAACAATGACACAAGGAATTTGCACTGTAATCAAAGCTACACGGGTTCCAACTAGAACTAAATATTTGAGAGTGTGACTTTTTTTTTTGGACAAGCAGTGTGTAGTAGCATGACCCCTAGGGGCATATCTGATTAAAAAAAGACTCATACTGAGGGATAACTAGGACAGATCGTGTGAGCAAGATAATTTAGTCCTAAGTGCAAGGGATTCAACGACTCTGAGCCTTCCAAGGTAAATCTGTCCCCATGGTGGAGCTCTGCAAGGGTAACACACTGAAACGCAGGCACACACACACGCACACGCACACGCACACGCACATTCACAAATTCAGTCGCACATGTTATATATGTGAATATATAATGCATAAGAAAGAGGGCATATGTGTGTTTACGCACACAAGGGCACGTGTTTATAGGATGGTGATAAACTTCCAAGAATACAGCTCAAACTCGCACACCACACAAACACTTATGCACGCGGCGAGATGGATGCACTGACGCCAATGTCTTAAATGTGATGTTTCTGAAGTGGGTCATAACCTACAGTTTTGTGGGCTGAAACTGCAGTGAAATTCATACTCACATATATATATAGAGTCATAAAGTCCAGGAAGCAGCCATAAAGCTGAACATTACCAGAATCATACCGGGGGGTGGGGCAGGCATTGCTTGAATGGGGGGGTGAGGGGTCTTACAGAGCTTTGAAGACAGAGATGGGCTTATGGGGGGGGGGGGGGGGGGGGTTCACTGTGCTGCTAATTAAGATCTGCTCCTTAGGACGTTTGGCTAGATTAGATTCAGGAGGGGAGGTAGGGGGGGAGCAAACTTCAAGGTTTAAAACTGTCGGTCTCAGGCGTCCGTCGGGAGTTCCCTGCACCTTTTATGGACAAACAGAGGCTTAGAAACGGTGAGGGAAGACTAAACAAGTTTTTTTTTTTGTACAGTGATGGCCACACAGTAGAGCACATATCACAGTTACCCCAGCTCTTCTTATTACACAGTGTGTGACACACAGCGCCGCATGCTAGCACATTATCGCTGCCACCACCGGCTATCATGGTTTCCTAACGACCCGCCTGCTCACCTGGGAATTAAAGGCTGCGAAAGAGAAAGCTCTAACGAGCAGAGTCAGGGTAGCAGCACACTGTAGTTAGGTCTCTCTCCCCCCCGCCATTGTCCCCTTCTCATTAACATCTAATTTACATCGCACACGCTAATCCGCTAACGCGCAGGCAGCTTGCTGTTATCTCTCCGAACATTCACTTGCTCCGGGTGGGAGGCTAGGAAAGCCTCCTCTGAATTTCGGTTTAATTGCGGAGACCCAGAACACGGCAGGCCAGAGGGCAAGTCGACGGGACCCCCCCCAAGCGGGAACGGTGAGATAAACGCTTTTAGAGCACGTAGGCTAGGTAGGGAACTACTGCCAACACCAGCTAAGGATGTGTGCAGCGATGCCATAATCCTGAATGAATCTGCGCCAGGAATCAGCAGATCAAAGGAACACCACCCCCAACTCCCAAAAAACCCTGGCCCACTCCATGATATAAGCAGTAATCTCTTTAATTATTAATACTGTCAATATCCAAGAGATATGAAATACGGGTACAGACAGCCTACTGCCAGACAGCCTGCGTATCGTCCCACATGGGCAATGCGCTTCCATGATGAAAGGCACAGGAGGTTGGAGGAGGAGTGGGGGTGTGGAGGCCTGTCAGGTGGAGCGATTTACACGTCCCCCTCCTCCCCCTCCTCGCTCCCCACACCCATCCTGAAGGAAAAGGAACCGCCCCAATGGGATATCCCATCATTCAGGCTCCCTTACTTCGCGTTTCCTGTCCGCATCGACTTTCCTAAACACCATTCTTCCCCCGGACAATGAGTGACGGAGGGTCCCACCTGACAGCGAGGCACTCGCCAGCCCGCGCCGAGTCGACCTGAGCTGAGACGGCGAAAATGAGAGAGAAAATTATATCCCAATCTATCCCAGCCGACTCAACGTATTCTCTGCCATCCATATTTCAATAATATGACTATAATTTAATGGTGCATGGGCCCAACAATGGACTCGCAAGTTGTCAGGGGTGGGTCGCTGCTTTTCGCCCAGAGTCAGCTGGGATAGGCTCCAGCTCCCCAGTGACCCTAGCGCGGAATAAGCGGGTATAGATAATGGATGGATGGATCATTTTTTTTAGTTCTTTTTAAAACTTTTGTTCATCGTTTCATGCTTACTGTTGCACCACATTATGTTTACACACAGTCCGTGTTCAAAGGCGTCTTTCACCCTTCGGTAATGAAGTCATTCCAAATAAGCTGAGTTGAATTGAGAGAATGAAGGAGTGAGTGAATAAGATAAAGAGCGACTGAGAGAAGGAGATTGATAGAGAGAGTCAACATGAGAGAGGACAAGAGCGTAGGGCTGGGGGGTCTCGGTTTATCAGCTTCTCTACACCTCACTCGTGCTCACTGATAGCCTGTCCTGCTGTGTGACCCGTCAGAATCGACCCAAGCTTCAGGTTTCCTCCTCTGGCTTGAAGCCTCGCAGGTGCTCATTTCTTAATCCCTGAAGTCAAACACACCGGTATATAAAGGAAGAGTCATTCAGTTCCTCATTTTCTCTAAACCTCGTCATTATGTAACGCTTAAATTGTAGGACTTGCTAGCGAGCATGGTTTCTGGAGATTTTAGGAGGACTCTCTCAGTCCTTTAACGGCAGGATATGGCGTTTGGAGGAGGCTCGGAATGGAACCACAGATACCTTGTTCCAATCATAGAGGGGAAAAGTGTTGACGCCCTGCTGTGGTGACTCTCACTGGACAACCTGCCGACCCACCTGGCCCCCAGATGACTAGAGAAGCGAGGGGGTGGGACAGTCACGGTCCAGCACTCTGCTCGGCGGTGGACCTCCTGGGAAGGCAGCCCTGCGTGTGGCCTCGGTTCACAGCAACTGTCTCTGAGCACAGTATGGCAGAGCTTCAGCCCACAGGTTTAACCCTTAACCCCTTAAACTCTCAATATTTCACCAAATTTTTCTCTTAGGTAGGTTTAAACGTCTGAAAAGATTATTTTGATGTTGTTGGACATCACACACACATTCTATATCAGCTGGCTGCAGCACTTCACTGAAGCTACATCACACTTATATAGCGCAAAATATTAAACCCAGCATGCCATGTTTTTACAGCCGCAGCAATAAATCAAATGGAAAATATCTACTATTTCGTACGCATTTCCCTGTAATTCAGCAGGACAGACAACGGTATTTGGGATTTTTGGAAACCTTGCGATCGACAATGACATTAAAAACAGGCTGGAAGTTTCAGGGTTGAAGTTGAAGGATTGAATACAGCAGCTGCATTTGATGTACCCATGTATGGGGCTTTAGGTTTTATGAGGTTAACTGTATGACAATTGCGTGACGAGAATGTTCTTCACTGAAAATTCTAATGCTGATTAGAATCATAACTGGTGACTGAAAGCACTGGGAATTCCAGAATAGTGAATTTATAAAAAATATCTATCGAATACATACTCTTCAAAGAGCTGAGATGTCCCTGACTTCCCTGAATTCCCTGACTATTTCTTCAGAAATACTTAAAATTACGTGCTTAAAAAAATGCAATCAAAAAGTTACAAACTACTCCACCCAGTTGACTCAAATATACAACCCCAAATCCGAAATAGTTGGGACAAAGTGTAATTTGTGAATAAAATCAAAACGCAATGACTTTCAAATCACACCAGCCACTATTTTTAACAATAGAACAGAGACAACACAGCAAATGTTGAAACTGAGAAATCTTACAATTTTATCCACAAAATGAGCTCATTTCAAATTTGATGGCTGCTACAGGCCTCAAAAAAAGTTGGGATAGGGGCATGTTTACCATGGTGTAGCATCCCCTCTTTTTTTTAATACAGAGTGGAGGCATCTGGGCATTGAGGAGACAGTTTAGCCATTGGAATTTGATTCTACTGTTGTTTAATACAGGCTTCCAGCTGCTGGAGAGCTTTGGGTCTCCTTTGATGGACTTTTCATTTCATTATGCCCCAAATGTTCTCAATTGGTGAAAGATCAGGACTGCAGGCGGGCCAGTTCAGCACATGGACTCTTCTACTACAAAGGCATGCTGTTGTAATAGCTGCAGTATGTGGTTTTGCATTGTCCTGCTGAAATAAACAAGGCCTTCCCTGGAATAGATGTCGTCTGAATCGGAGCATATGTTGCTCTAAAACCTTTATATACCTTTCAGCATTCATGGTGCTTTTTAAAACATGCCAGTGTCACACCATATGCACTAATGCATCCCCATACCATCAGAGATGCTGGCTTTTGAACTGAACGCTGATAATATGAGGGACCACAGACGAATCCCTGATAATAGGATCTCTAAAGAGGGATTCTCCTCTTTAGCCCGGAGGACACGACGCCCATGATTTCCAACAAGAATGTCAAATTTGGACCTCATCAGACCGTGAGACACTTTGCAACTTTTCTACAGACCAATTTAAATGAGCCTCGGCCCACAGAACACGGCGGCGCTTCCAGATCATGCTCAACAATGGCTTCCTTTTTGCATGATAGAGTTTTAGGTGGCATCTGTGGATAACACGGCGGACTGTGTTTACAGACAGTGGTTTCTTGAAGTATTCCTGGGCCCCTTTAGTAATGTGAATGACAGAATCATGCCGGTGAGTGATGTAGTGGCATCTGAGGGCCCAAAGATCATGGGCATCCAGTAAAGGTCTTCGGCCTAATCCCCTACGCACAGAGATTTTTGCAGCTTCTCGGAATCTTCCGATGATGTTATGCACGGTCAATGATGAGACCTTCAAAGCCTTTGCAATTTGACATTGAGGAACATTGCTTTTAAAGTATTCCACAATTTTTTTACACAAACCTTCACAGGTTGGAGAGCCTCTGGCCATCTTTACTTCTGAGAGACTCAGCCTCTCTAAGATATCCCTTTAATAGCCAATCATGTTACACCCATGATGTCAGTTCTCTTAATTATTTGTTAATATTCCCTCAGCTGATTCTCTCATATCACCTCCTTTTTCAGCCCTTTTTTTGCCTGTGTCCCAACTTCTTTGAGACCTGTTGCAGCCAGAAATTTTGAAATAAGCTCATTTTGTGGCGAAAAATGTAAAATGTCTCAGTTTCAACATTTGAAATGTTATCTATGGTCGATTGTAAATAATATATTGGCTCATGTGATCTGGCAGTCATTGCAATTTGATTTTATTCACAATTTACACTTCGTCCCAACTATTTTGGAATTGGGGTTGTAGTAAGTAGTTGTATTGTTTTGTTACGACCCTCTCTCAGAGAGGCTTCACCATAATTTTTTGCTCATCGAAACTGGACTTAAAAATAATTTAAGTTAAGGGACAATTTGAGGAGGGTGGTATTGGACTCAAAAATACAGACTCAAAGTGCAACTTCACAACTCAGAGTGTTGCTGGGCTATTGAGTCTCACAGGTAGTTCCCAGGTGACCCATATTCCATATGCTTTCAAACTGGGCACAGAGCAGCGAAACAGGGCGCTGCCTCCATTTTGGCTCTGTTCAAATGGGCATGGCGCAATCCTGCCGACTGCAGTCAGGCATCTCAAGAGGGCGGCGCTCCAGATAGACTGAGATTGGTTAAAGCGCAATCAATCCGCGGCCGTCGATTCCGTCGGCCCGGGCCCAGTTGCCGTGACAACAAGGAGCCCCGGTGGTTTCCTGGGGGACCGGCTCTGACTGGGCCGTTGCCAGGCTCCGGCACCGGCTCCCACAGAAGGATCACGGTGGGGTCGCCCAGAGCCATCGACACAACGGAATCTCGGAGGACGCGAGGCTCTATTCCAGAATATTCTGTTTCCTCTAGGGTTAAACACCCATGTTCCTTACGGCAACCTGTCGCAGCTGCAGAGTCGCCCCTCCCGACGTAGAGGCTGGCAGTGACTGCAGAACTGTGGCTACAGTGACGGCCAGAGAGCCAGTCTCTCACTGTATGGACCTGTTTGGTATTCCTGCTGTATACACAGGCATACATTACCACACAAGCTTACACTGACACAGAAAACCCCACACACACACACACGCACACACACACACACACACGCGCACACACACACACACACACACACACACACACACGCGCACACACACACACACACACACACACGCACGCACACGCACACCCACACACACACACTCCAACGTATGTACTCATAGAGCATATTAGCAAACACATACACAGACATACAGAAGCATACAGACAAAAAGTCCTCAAACATAAAAATACACACGCACACGCAAATGCTCTCTCTCTCTCACACACACACACACACACACACACACAAAACCTCCCAGACATACATTACTGTACATCTGAGCCTTTCTGAGTTTTTCTCAGGCCCATTTTCCCATAAGGACCCTAAAAAACGCTCACACATACATACATGCACAGTCACCCTCAATAAACTCAACACTCCACCCCCATCTCACAGACAGAAAGAAACTTGGTCTTTGACCTGAAAGTGAGTACGCTACATTTGGTTTTCCCCAAGGGCCGCGTATCTGTTCACGCCAGGATACAGCTTCCCAAGAGCACAGGATCGCTCACCAGAATCGGTGCTTTTCTTCTATTAGAAAGCAAGTCACAACAATACCTAAAGTGGCTGGGGACTAGAGGATTTTCTTAGAACGTTTTGTTCCCAAAATTGAAAGTAGATTTCTTTAGAAAAAGAATGTTCAGTTAAACCCCGTTTTATATGCATTTTCTGGATATAAGCATGGGGGGGTGGGGGGTGCAAATACATGAGATGTTCTTTTACATGTTCCATATGGACAGTGGAGTAACAAAAATAATTTATCTTTTTTTTTTTGTTTCATATAGATTAAAATTTTGAACCAAATGCCATGTAAGGGCAAGGGACACAGAAATAATATACAGCCACCGAGATCTTGCATCTTAAAAGGGTAAACAATGCAGTGTTTACCCCAGAGTTTCAGATTGTCGGTTATTTAAGAGGGTGGTTTATTCCTGTTGACTAAACAAACTCTCCAGTCGCATTTGAAACAAATGAAATGTCTCTTTTCCCTCGGCTCCCGCCCAGTCGCTAAATCCATCTGCGCTAGTCGGCACAAAACTGGGAGCAGCTCGCCGCATGTAATCTCATGACTCTGTGGGAACATCTCAGCATGAATAGCTGTCTATGAAGCTTCCAGACTCCCGGCCAAAAAACAGCAGCCGCGCACGGTCAGGCCGCCAAACATACCGAACGATCTCTCGGCCAGAAAACAGCGTAGCGCGCTCCGCTACGCCCAGCTAGCGGCCGCTAACAGAAAAAAGCGCTGATGTCCAGCATCTCGCAAAGTCGAGCCGCTGTTGCGCATTGAATTCCGCAGGGCTCCGATCCAGCTGTCTTCTAAATCACTCTTTTACACCCTAAAAAAGGTGGAGGGATGCCAAAATGGTTCAATCAGGAAAAGCTGATTTAGCTGAGTAAAACCATTACGTGTCTGAAACAGCCTAAAAAAATACAGCTTTGTAAAAATAATTCAATTGGATTCCATTCTGGTTAACCCTGTACAACACTAAGCTCTGCACGGTTATTGTGGCAATGCTGGTGATTCTGGTATATTCAATATTGTATATTTAGACATTATGCAGATGCTCTCATTCCAGACTTGTTTATTTAAAGTCAAATTAAAGTTCCATGAATATGGGTACAATTGCAGTCCCAGCTCGGTATCAAACTTACAACCTTTCAGTCTGTGGAGCTCAGTTCTGTAACAGTTAAGCTACATTTATGTCACTCTTAGCTTAAAACTTTATCATTCCTCCAGGGATTTGCTCCCACAACCTCAGACTGACAGTCAGCACTCAAATCTCAAAATAGGCCAACCGTTGAGATAAATCCTATGATGGCATCTTTTCCAATTTAGCATTTACACAATGCGGGAAAATCTACAGTCAGAGAAGGTCCAGTGTTAAGTAAGTGGATGAGTGACGGTGCATTGCTAATGCCAAATAACTCTCTGGCCACAACCGATAACCGCGCCCCCATGAAAACAAACTATCCCGAGACTAATGAGGTAAATGGGAAAGGCCTGACCAGACCTCAGCATCAGCTCCTTAATAATTTAATAGGAACCAGTTTTGGGCAAGAGGCCACCTGCCGCTTCAGACGTAAATCAGACGCTAATGTTGAGAAACAGGTTCTTCACTTCAGCAGAATCTGACCTCCTGAGCCGCTCTGAAGATTGAAGATGCCACAGCCGCCAACGCCAGAGCATTTTTAGCGCATCAGCTAAAGCGAGTCTGACAAATTCCATCAGTATGGAAATTCCGCTGCCCAGGCCCGTCCAGTTTTGAGGCCGCCGCGACTCCCTGGGTCGCAAGCCACCCCGGTAAAAAAGGAGACGAGGAAGTGATAAATCAGAGCCGTTCGGGCCAGCTGAAGAGGTGCCAGCGCGTTTTAGAGAAGCGAAAAGTAGGTCGTGGACACCCACGCCGTGAGAATATCACCACACACTGTATACATTATTTAGTGACGATCACATGGGTAAAAAATAGCACTGCACCTCAGGCATAAAAGCAGTAGGTGTTTTTTTTTTCTTACATACTGTTTCAGTAGCACAGATATTTGGAGCAAGATGAAGCTTAAGCTTGACTTTTCACCGGGGTGCTTTTGGGAGTTGGAGTCCACGGCTTGCCAAAGAATTTTCTGGAACCTGTGCAGTCTCGACAGCATTTTCCAATCTGCTCACAGCAGATGCAACCCTTGTCGCAGTCAGAGAGAGTGCCTTATGGGTAATCCTGAGGGAGGGAAGGGTTAGAAAGAGGGAGTGCACACCCCTAAATCTCGGCCCGAAATTTCAGGGTTAAAAGGTCCCATTCGTGGAGCGACCGAGCAGAAAACGCCTTGCATGAGCCATCACCCAAAAACAAATCCCATCACCCCCCCTCGCACCCAACACTCGCCCCAACTGAGGCCCCATCACAACCCCCCCCAGTTTAAACACCCACTGCTCATTTCTCAGGGACCCAAAATGGTCTCATTAACAGTTTCTCCATGTCAGTGTCCCTCTCATTACCCTCAGTATTTCCTGTTTCCCTTCTCAGAACCTCTTTCTCTCTCTCTCTCTCTCTCTCACCCTCCCTCTATCTCTCACTCTCTCTCTCTCTCCCCTTTCCCCCCGCAACTCAGCCTCAATGGCCTTCCCTCTAGTGTCTCCATGGCAACCTCGCAGATGAACTCTACCAGGGGATTCGGAAGAACAACAAAACACAAAAAAAGAAAAGGGCGGCCGGCTGGCACCCTGCACCAATCCAGACTATGTTTCCCCGACAGACATTGGGATACGCATGCGGATAAAGACAAATGTTTGCAGAAACGCACATATACAGTATGTGCATATAAACATGAAACACTGGCCTGCAGTGGAAAAGGCGACACACGCATGGGGTGGAATCCAGCATTCGAGGGATCCAGGAAGTGGGGGTGTAGCTTTCGGCAGACCGGCTGTCCTCTAAGCACAAAAACAGACGTTTCGCAGCACAGCTCATAAACTTCAGCGGGGCTCCCCCAAACCACAACCCCCATTCCCCATATCCCCAATTTTCTGCCAGGAACCCAACGGACAAACACATCCTGCCCGTTTCTTCTAGACTTCCTGGGACTTCCTGATTCCGGCTTCCCGCTGTCTACTGGCCTCAGGTCGTCACTAAACACCCACTTACCCTCCTCTCCCCCAATCCACAGGCCTCACCTGCACTGAGATACCCATTTCCTGGTACCCAGAATCCCTATGACCCTTTCAAATACCGCAACTACCTTCCTTATCCCTGCTAAGATACCTTGAGCGCAACCTTCACAGCAGAAGCTGGAGGGGATGCCACACAAGGCTATCTAACAGCCATCGCTGCGGATTATCGAGGGATCAGTCACCCTGAGCAAATCAAGGACGCGCACTGAGCATGTGCGGGACTAGCAGGAGGTGATGGCTCAGCAGCGTTTAAAGGCCATTAGGAAGCCATAACACTGAGAGAATTAGAGAGCCCAGCTGCAATTATCCTCAGCGCATCACCAGGAGGGGATGAGGAGAGGTTTAATAGCCGGGTTTTTATGGGTGACATCCCACAGAGCCTTCTAGAACACACAGGATTAGAGCCAAACAAACACTTGACACTGCCTGGGTCCTTCTGGAGCCTGTATATGTGCGGATCCACGAGTTAGTCAGTGCATGCAACAAATTTTGTTCAAGCAAATTATTCATATTTATAACGCATTTTCATTTACAACTTCAGTGCTGAAGATGCTACGATGTGAAGACCACATTGGCTGTACCAGGTCCCACGATTAATCCCCTGTGACTCAGGGAAGCCGTGGAAACAAGCGTTTGATAACACTGGCGTGGTCCTTTGTGAAACTCCTAATCCCGTAGCACGAAACAACCTCTCCGGCACAAGGTGCACACGGCTGGGCCTTCCCCAACGAGGGCGCCAGAACCTCAGGCAATCTGTAGTCACATACAGGTCATGAAAAACCAGTATCAGATCACAATCATGACTCAAAGCTGAATGGCAGTGACCACTTTGCATGACCTCCAAGAATCTCAACCTGAAATTGAGCTCCATCCAAATGATAACAGGACAAGTCCACTGCTTATATTCTTGGTCATGAGACTGAGTCCTCCGAAATACGAACCAGCTGACATGTCATGGCCTTCTGCTTCTTCAGTGTCCCTCAACGAACATGAACACGCACGAGCAAACTCAAGCAAACCGCCAAAGTCCATCAACCGGCGCAAAACAAGAGAAACTGGAACAAGTGGCCTCTTCTCAGCACAATGACTGTGGCCTAGTTCTCATACCCAGAATCCAAGAGTGAATCTGACCGCTTCCCACCCAACTGTGACCAGCCAAACTTTATAAGAAAAACTCAACAACAGTGACTGAGCCTGACGGCTTCAGCGCCAACAAGCCCCGACCCCCACCACCAAACCCCCCAGCCTACAACAGCACGGTCTCCCCAGTTGCGGCCCTAAGTCCCTGTTTGCCAACTTGTCGATGGCCAAGCCAGAGGGACTATCCTCCACTTTCAGTTCTAACAGAGCCTTGCCAGGGCTTTCGATGTTTTCGACAATCCCACAGCTAAAAATGAAAGGAGAGAGACTGCGGTGGATATTCACGCAAATGAAATCTCAGACACTGCACTTAAGCACGCACGGATGTTTGCATGCACACATACACCTGCAAGCAGCCCCCTTTTGGCACAGGTAATACCACTCGAGCGCAAACACAGTGGGTAACCTGTAAAACCCACAGCAAAAGCCATATGAACAGTGAGGAACGGTGAGAAGATTGCAAACACAAATCTATGAATTTCGATTAAATCATGTCGCCTATTCTAACCAGGGCCAGTACATCACTTCAGAAACTGTCCTGATAGGGTGCTTCAGATGAGGAATCCCCAGTCATAAGCACCTGAACATGTTCACAGGTCCTGGGACATTTGTATATACATAGCAGGGGAGACTGGGGCCCAATCAGGGAAGGGGACCAATAAACCCTATCAGTACTTTGCCAATAAAAATCAGCTCTGACATCTACTGATTGTAAATCTGTGTTATGGCACATTGGTCTCCATGGCTCATCGGACCCCAGACTCCCTTCTGCCCCATCAGGGGTGGATCCACGTTTCGAAGTGAGTAGTATTTATGAGTAGTTTGCCACATGAATAGCCAATCAGAATGAGGTTTGAGTGAGTTCTGACGCAATGGAAGTGTTTCCAGTCAATCAATGAGGTGTTTGAGTTCATTCCATAAACTACCCTGGACCCGCCCCTGCCCATTAGAGGTCAACAAAACCCAGAGGCGGCAGATAACCTGCGTTCCCCTGCCCTGCAAGGGAGGGAGGATGAGGGAGGAGAAAAGAACAAATGGAGACGGACAGAAAAATGCAGGACAGAAGAAGAGCGGCAGGAGGGAGGCAGTGAGGATGGAGCGACAGGCGGGTCAAAGACATTTCCGGAAATAATAACACCAGCTGAGAGTCTGAAGCCGGGATGGCGACGAAGAGACAGAGGAAGATGGCGAGGGAAAGAGGTATGCGAGGAGGGAGGGTTGCTGTTACCATGGTTACCAGGCTCGGTGGCGCACACGTACCGGCGCGGAGCCGAGCCTCTCTGTGACGCAGACCCGGAGCGAAACCGATCTGCAGCACGTCATCGGGAGACCGCAGCGCGACTTAAAGCAGAATTATTCACGGGCAGATCTTTTCTCTTCCCAGCATGCACTGCTGTCTGCCCGCTGCTGGCAAAGCACAGCACAGTGCAAACACCGCAGGAGACCATTGGTACAGCGCTACAGCTGAACATCTATCCCAGAGTTCAGCATTGTTGCTCACTTTCTATGGTTTTAGAGGCCTGAGTTCTGTCTTTCTGAAACACGGAGTTGATAATTCATTTCATAAAAAACACTGCAGAACAGATTGCTCCTCTGTTCTTAGCACCCCCTCCCCCACAGACAGACATTAACATCAGCCATGACACAAATAGATATGATTCACATCGATGATCTGATTGCAAATGGAGTCAGACAGACACAGAGAACTGGCTCCGAGCGTTTGCATGATATTGATATGATATGATATGAAGATATTACGTTCAATTCATAGAAGAATTTTCCAATTAAATAAGTATTTCTCCTTGCTTTAAAACCAATATGATACAAGAACACAGTATAGGAAGAAAGAGGGAGTGATTGAGAGGCAGATAAACCGGCATTATATATCCATCTACAGTCCCAGTAAAAATGCAACCAAAAAAAAAGTTCAATATGTGAATATTTCATGAGATCAGATAATTCTGTCTTCTCTCAACTCCTTAAGCACAAATCGTTCTCCAAATTTCCCTTCCTGTGTGCGCGTGCGCTAGTTTACGTCTACATATACAGTATTTGTGCCAGTGGGACTGTTTCATGTGTCGCTCAGCTACTCTGTATAGGTGTGTGTCCTTGCATGGGCATCTAAGTTTTAATTCCAGATCCTCACACTCACTCCACAACAGACCCCTCACCCCATCCCGCGCCCCAGATCGCCTCCCCCTGAGATATCCCACAGCGACATCAATCATCGGCATCCAAACACTTTTTCGCAAGATCCAAATCAATGACGCGTTCCCCTCGACGCTCAATGAAGGATAAACGGAAACAGTCTCCAGGAATTGAAAAGATCTCCCATTTCTGTCAATACATTGATCGACCTACCCTAGTGGTTACCGACACCATAGACACATCCGGAGGATGTAGCCTTGCCATAATAAGTGCGTCAGCATTACAGTGCACTATTTATATTTGTTTGGCATGTACTTTTCATCGTTTATACAATTTTCTGTTCAGTGCAGCCACATTTGAAGTGAAAGTGGAAAGGGTTAAGCGCATTATGGAAGGGCTTCACCGGGATCGCCAGTCAATTACAGCTCCAGGTCGACATTCTTCCCTATGATGTCACACAGCTGTGAGATATAAAGTGCATTTACTGTAAGTGCGATCACAGCAGTGATTCTGTGCGAAGACCTCATACAATCGTGCAGCTGAAAACCTGCTTGATGCGGGAATCTGGGAAAATTCCGCTTGCCAGACGTGAGCGACTGGTGTTACTAGCGCCCAAGCACTTATTCAGCGCGATTAAAACACGTGGATATTTTGGAAAACCGTTAACTGTGCCAACTTTCCTGGACTCTCCTGCAGGCATCGGCATTGTATATTTTTAACAAGCAATTAAGCTCACATGTTGGAGCATCAAATAATGCTGAGGTTCTTGACCTTATTCAGACAGAGCTGGTGTGGGAACCAGCGAAGAGTGCAGCTAATCAGTTACATACATTTAGTAAAGACTCTGGGGTGAATTAGGAGTATCAGTTCCATAACTGCCCTGCTGGAACAAAATATATTACCCACACTGGACTGGACCTTCCTGGATAAGGTTGAGAACCCATGAAATCAAGCCTTTCCAAACTGTTTTCAATATAGTATAGGGCGAGTGGGCTTTTCAACTCTGGATGTGCATGATCTTTTAGAATTAGGGTTGTATGTGATATTACGAATGCTTTAAAGCACACAAATTTGAGTGATTTTTTTTTCTGTGTGTGTGTGTATGTGTGGTATGTGTGTGTGTGTGTGTGCCCGCGAGTGTGTGTGTGTGTGTGTGTGTGTGCGTGCGTGTGTGTGTATTTGTGTTCGAGCCTTGTCTTTACGCTCCTATCACACCTTAATTCATTGCCCTTATCACTCCTCATGTCAGCCCATGTCAAGAGGGTCTGGTCCCTCTGTGTAGCCATGGCGACTACAGAGATATAGGGGGTTTCCTTGGGGTGGGGGGACCTGTAGTGGCTCTGTGGCCCCTGAAGAGGTGGAACAGGCTCTCAGAGGAACAGGTGAGCACCTGCTTCCACCTGCTCTCTGAACTGCAGGCAGGAAAACAAAAGATTCTCCAGGCCCCATTCCCTTAGCGCTGTTTTATACTTGTGCCTCGCCAAGCAAATCCACGCACTTGTCCTACAACTACACAACTTTAGATGTGTAGTTTTAAACATATGTGCAGGTCACAAGTGATTGTCTGGTGATATGACATGAGGTTATGGACACTGGTATTGCACATTTCAAAAGACAATATAGAGTGATTTAAATAGACACAAGCCAAAGTGATTTAGTAACGCTGACATATTTCATGAATGAGTAATTGAAGCACTGATTACTAAAACCCCACAAGTCAAGTCAAGTGTGACTTATGGGGTTTTAGTAATAGGTGCTTCAATTGTTTACAAAGCTATAACAGAAACCTGTGCAGCCTGAGTCACATGCGCTTAAGTATAAATGTTCTGCCCATTCGTGAATTACACATATAACATAAATCAGGCGAAGTACGCAGACAACAACAATATATAACAGCTCTTAATTGGAGAATAGGCCCCAAGGCCTCCAAACACAACGCCACACCGTACGTAACCACATGTCCACGAGGTAAACGTCAAGAATTTGCTGACCGCCGAATTGATAATAATTAAATATTGCAGCAGCGTCCCACAGCAATCATCTAAGAGTTGCAGTGGGTTAACTACTAAGGGCAGTTTATAAAATTCTAGAAAATCTTGGCGGTGGAACGGAGGTAAAGGTGGTGAGGGCGATTTTGAGAGGGTACCTGTCCTTAGCTGTCCTGACCGATTAGGAAAGGCCTGGGAAGAGCGCGCATCTCTCCACGGGCCGCCCCACATCTGGATCTCATTCCGTCAGCCAGACAGAAAAGACCGCACCGGCAGGCATCTGGAAGGACTCGGCTGGGTTGTTTTCCGATAACATCAGCCCCCCACAATCACACACGCCGTCCCACAGCCTCGACAGGAGTCTGTTTACGCCAGCGCTGATGGCTGCTGGCTTCTCCATCTCATACTGAGATCACAGTAGTAATAATAGTAATGACCATCAGCTTGAAAACAAGAGTGGCTTTTATTATGGTATTTGGTTCCCCGCTCTGAATGATAGGGGCCCCTCGGATACAGTGCACAGAACCTCTGAACCATTCACATATACAGGTTACGCGGAAAACTGCCGGAGATTTAGCATGGAAACCGGTAGATTTTACAACAGCCGGTTCATGACGCTGCTCTAGCGCCACACTGGTCAGGTTTCTGACAGACATACACACATATCCATAATAACTAGTCTCAGACATGCGTATACATATGCATAAGCACTCATATCACAGACACAACAACAGTGCGTACATACTTGCATTCACAAACGAATACCTGGTTTTGGGGACACTGCTATACCCACAGGACTTGGGCAAACTAAGGAAGTGGAAGCCACAACAAAATGGACCAGAACCCCCAAAGTCCCTAATTAAGAGATGGAGGAATATTTTGCGGAGCACACAGGACCACCCATCCTGAAAAGCACCCCTTCAGCCAACCCCGAGCCCCTTGGCAACAAGGACCCAACAGATACCAAGAAAACAGCACCCAAACCGCCCGCTCCAAGAGGCCAAAGACCCATGAAGGAAGGCCTGCCAAGGCATCGCTCCGATGCCACAAATTACGGAGGAGGGAGGGGCAGAACCCCTTCAAACACAGCGGCAGTAAAACTGGGTCATCCTCCATCAACGTCCTAGTACCGGCTTCATTCAGGGCAAGGAATCATGGGCGAATGTTCAACTTTTAGACCTGAGCAAGGACACCGCAGATGACTACCTCCTCATAACCACTCAACCCTACTCCCTCAGGACCTTCTGGAACAGTGGAGTCCAGTTTTCTATGAAACTGGTGACAGTGAATGCCGGAGTTTGTTTGGTGTCCAGTTTTTTATGAAACTGGTGACAGTGAATGCCGGAGTTTGTTTAACCCAAGCATGGAGACACCTGATTCTACGTAGCAATATCCTGATAGAAGACCGCAATTATTTAACTAGCTTTATAGCAGTGATATCGCCAAGGAAAAACAAAAACTTGTACCCACGCAGCCCGTTTTTGAACAAGACTGGCTACCTTTTTTGTAAGACATACAAAACACAAAACCAGTGAAGTTGGCACGTTGTGTAAATCGTAAATAAAAACAGAATACAATGATTTGCAAATCCTTTTCAACCTATATTCAATTGAATACACTGCAAAGACAAGTTACTCAATGTTCGAACAGGTAAACAGGCAAATATTAGCTCATTTGGAATTTGATGCCTGCAACATATTTCAAAAAAGCTGGCACAAGTGGCAAAAAAAGACAGAGAGTTGAGGAATGCTCATCAAACACTTATTTGGAACATCCCACAGGTGAACGGGCTAATTGGGAACAGGTGGGTGCCATGATTGGGTATAAAAGCAGCTTCCCTGAAATGCTCAGTCATTCACAAACAAGGATGGGGCGAGGGTCACCACTTAGTGAACAAATGCGTGAGCTGACTGTCGAAGAGTTTAAAAACAACATTCCTCAACGAGCTATTGCAAGAAATTTAGGGATTTCATCATCTACGGTCCTTAAAACCAACATCGAATGCCCGTGACCTTCGGTCCCTCAGGCGGTACTGCATCAAAAATGGACATCGATGCGTAAAGGACATCACCACATGGGCTCAGGAACACTTCAGAAAACCACTGTCAGTAACTACAGTTCGTCGCTACATCTGCAAGTGCGAGTTAAAACTCTACAATGCAAAGGGAAAGCCATTCATCAAGAGCACCCAGAAACGCCGCCGGCTTCGCTGGGCCCAAGCTCATCCAAAATGGACTGATGCAAAGTGGAAAAGTGTTCTGTGGTCTGACGAGTCTACATTTCAAATTGCTTTTGGAAACTGTGGACGTCGTGTCCTCTGGATCAAAGAGGAAAAGAACCATCCGGACTGTTATAGGCGCAAAGTTCAAAAGCCAGCATCTGTGATAGTATGGGGGTGTATTAGAGCCCAAGGCATGGGCAACTTACACATATGTGAAGGCACCATTAATGCTGAAAGGTACATACAGGTTTTGGAGCAACATATGTTGCCATCCAACAACGTCTTTTTCATGAACGCCCCTGCTTATTTCAGCAAGACAATGCCAAGCCACATTCTGCACGTGTTACAACAGCGTGGCTCCGTAGTAAAAGAGTGCGGGTACTAGACTGGCCTGCCTGTAGTCCAGACCTGTCTCCCATTGAAAATGCGTGGCGCATTATGAAGCGTAAAATACGACAACGGAGACCCCGGACTGTTGAACAACTTAAGCTGTACATCAAGCAAAAAATGGGAAAGATTTCCACCTGAAAAGCTTCAAAAATTGGTCTCCTCAGTTCCCAAACGTTTACTGAGTGTCGTTAACAGGAAAGGCGATGTAATGCAGTGGTAAAAAGGCCCCCGTGCCAACTTTTTTGCAATGTGTTGCTGCCTTTAAATTCTAAGTTAATGATTATTTGCAAAAAAAATAAAGTTTCTCAGTTTGAACATTAAACATCTTGTCTTTGCAGTGTATTCAATTTAATATACGTTGAAAAGGATTTGCAAATCATTGTATTCTGTTTTTATCTACGATTTACATAACGTGCCAACTTCACTGGTTTTGGGTTTTGTATATATATGATCAATACCCAACGCTTACGCCATCGCTGTGTGGATCAGCACCCACAGCCCGACTCCAGCAGAGTCATGAAATTCTTCTCTAAACCCTACCCTGTCAGGCCAACAAAATCTATCCAACTATTTCAGTAATGTTACTGCTCAAAAATAGCAAAGAACAGGAGCATGATGAAGCAAGATATTTTCTTGTTTTGTTGGGCACGGAGGCAAACTTCTTTTTTTGGAAATGGAGACCAACCTTACACCCTTCCCACCTTCCACTTCCCTTCAAGACAGCTTCTTTTAACCCTCCAGGGTTGAAACCATTTTTTTAATTACATTATTTATTTCTTTTCTGCTCAGTATTTCGAGTGCTGCCCCAGGAGTATACAGTAGATCAGCAAATAGCAGAGATGTGGTAATCTCATGTCATTCCATCACACAATGAATTCGAGATCAGTGCTGCTCAGGGCGGCCGCCACAAACATGACCAGACAGAAACACACGGCCTCTGACTGGTAAAGATTTGGGAACTCAGTCTCTGATTGGTCAATGCGGAACATAAAAGATGGATAGATAATCACAGAAGGCATTCAGTGTCGGATTCATTATTAGAAATTCATTTTACAAAGTCTCCAAAAAAGCACGGCAGTTCACAGATGGAATACAAGAGCACTCAATGAAAAGGCAGAAAAGTAAGGGCAATGAAAAATTAAGTCGATCGCATACAGCCTTCCAGAGATACTTAATGTATGGCATATTCTGATGTAGAACACAATATCGTTGACCCAAGAGGGTTAGTTTTTTGGGTACTCGGGGATTGTGGGTGATTGGCACAAGAGAGGAGGGGCTCCTTCAGCGTTTCCTGCATTCACACCCTGTCAAGGGCGCTAAGAGGGGTTAAATCAATACCTCTTCCTCTCAAATTAACTTTCTCCAAGTTTTAAAAGTCAAAAAGTCAGGCAAGGATACACGCAAGGGTCACAGGCGAAATATCAAAGCTGCACACAGGAGTTATACTGTGATAAACAAACTTCAGTGTATTAGATCCATATTTGCTCCCCAGCTACTTTCAACCATTTTGTATTTATTAGCAGAACTCCAAGCATGTTACCCAGGTCATGTTCTGAGAAACGCAAATGCAGAAATCGACCAATGCTTTGAAGAGTAATGTGAGTCATTCTCCTACGCCTGCTCATGAGTTAAGCAAAGCCTATTGCGGGGTTAGCAGTGTTTCAAAAACCACTGTTGTGCCCTGGACTGAATTAGTGAGGAGCAGCGATGGCTAGCTGGCTGAAATTAGAAGAGGCATTAAAAATCCATTTCAATTAATCGTAGTCTTGACTTGTTTTCGATCACTTTCTTTGATTACCACGTTTTTCCATGATTAGAAAAATCTATCAGCGGTTAAACACACAGCTACCTTCTTTATGCAATGTTGGGGCAATTAAATAATAAATTTGATTCTGAAAAATCTTGTATTCACTTTACAAAAAAAAAAAAAACAACACCCTGTTCACTTCTGTGTTTGCGTTTAGCATATCCTGCAAAGCAGCATCTCTTAAGCTGCACTTCATAATTGCTTAGATAACAGCAAGCAAAACAAAGAAAGCTAACAAGTATTCACAATTGAATTTTGTTGACTGAAACTAAATTTTGAGTCAGAATGATGCGTTTTATTTCTCGTCTTAACTTAATAGGGAAAACTGGCCACACCTGATGGTGTTGTGAATTTTCAGAGTTTGTCAGATGTAAATTTAAAAAAATGCTTGGAAACAGGTCAGGAGCGATCATGAGCTGAAAGGGATGTTCACTGCCTCCACTATTTTCGCCTCATCAGCTGTCACTGGTGTGGAGTTATAACACTGCCCCTCCCACTGTCGGGGGGGTCAGATATTTACTGCAGCAGGAAGGCCCCGGTAATGGACGGCCCTGCTGTTCTTAATACCCATGAGCCTCTGCCCCTCCAGATGTGCTTTTCATTACAGACAAAAGAAAGAAAGAATGAAAACAGACAAAAGAGGAACATTATTCCCTCTCCAGCCATTACGCCGAGCAACTTCCAAGGAACTGGCGGGTCTCTGCCTGGGACGCCTGCCACGGTATTAATAGAATCTCAGTGACCTCAGGGGCGGGTGCTGCTGGGAGTCACATACAGTAGACTACAAAAAAGCAACTTATGGGACATGATTTCATTATACAAACAATGGCAGGGCAGATTTGGAATTTAAGACTGCAGTTCTGCAGTGCACCTTCTTTAAAGCATAGTATGTGAAGAGCAGAAATGCATATTGCTCTGTGCATCACTCTCATCTTCCTGGAGTTCATTCCATATGTTCCTTTCTCCCTCTCTCTCTCTCGCTCTCTCTCTCGCTCTCTATTGGCTCCATTCTTTTCTTTCTTCAAAACCATCCCACTTTTCTCAGTCCCTTACAACATCACTCTTTCTGCTTCCATCTGTTTCCATCTGACCCTTTATTCACTCTCCTCTCTTCTTTCTGGCAGAAGTCATTCCATCTTTCGCGGTTTCTTCTTCTTCCATCAACATCTCACCAGGTCCGCTCCCGCCAGCCCAGCACTTTCTGAAGCTAAGCTCTTCGACCCGGTGTCGTCTCTTATGACCACTTAGCTGATGAGAAATTCTTGGCATGTCTCGGTTCTCGTTCTCTCTCTCTCTCTCTCTCTCTCTCTCTCCTTTTTCTGAGGCGTCTTTCTTTCCTTACCCTTTCTGATTCAAAGCCACATCTCCTTGCGTCCGGCACTTTTTCTCCTCGTATTTCTTAATCTCGTTCCCTCTCACGCTCCCTCGCTCCCTTCCTCCCCCACAGCTCAATACGGATCTGAACACAGCGTTCTTCCAAACAATCCACAGACCTTATTTCTCAGCTTAATCTTGATAGAAAGTTGCCCCTGAATTTCCCCCGCAGTCTGTGCTTAAAAGTGGAGCTACTGTGTGAGTCGTGCCTTCACTGTGATTTAATGCCTGACTTGGCCTATGCCCTCTACAGTCAGTGTAAGATATATGCAGGTGTGTGTGTGTATGTGTGCATAGTTGTGTGAGTGTTTATGTCTGTGCGCGCAAGTTTACGTGTGTATGTCTGTGTGTGTCTGTGAGTAGTTTGAGCATGTTACTTATTACACTGCTGAACCTACACTCCTGCATTCAGCCTGTGTGAAAATAGCCTTCTAGAAACAGAAGGCCACCAGATTGAACCATCTTACAGACCTCAGCCGAGAACGCAGGCCATAAACATGGACTCCCCGCCGTAGAGAGCCTGGAGACTTCTAAGAACTGAGGTCACTTTGACCATATGTCACAGTTCAGAGGTCAGAGCTCCATTTAAATATTCCGTAGAGCTCTTGTTCATTCTCTGAATCTGGTCTAAATGGTAACTCAATATTCCCAGTATTCCTGGAAGATGCTGGACACTATGGCATCTATACATTGTCGTCAAACCACAGTTCCAAAAAAAATTAAGACAACATTCAAACTGAATTAAGTGATTCTTAAATCATGTTGTACCCATGGGTGGTTGAAAACAGCCCAAAGAAAAGTTCCATCAACTCATTTTTGTAAATAATCGCACATTCTAAATTTGATGAAAGCAACATCTTCCACAACAATTGAGACAGAGGAATGGAAAGACTGGAGAAATTGAGGAATTAAAAAGACACCCTCTTGAAACATTCCACAAGTGAACAGTTTCAATAGGAAACAGGTGGTCCAATTATGATAAGGTATAAAATAAGGCGTAACTAAAGGTATGGTTCCTTACCAGCAGGACACCTTGAGGCTCGCCACTTCGCTAAAAGCTGCATGAGCATAGTTAAACAGTTTAAGAACAATATTTCTCATCGTGCGATTATAGAGAACTTAAGGATCTCACCATCGACAATCCATGACATACTGAAAAGACTCACTATGCTGAGTGTAAAAGGCGAGGCCGAATAGCAATACTGGATGAGCATGACCTTCGAGCCCACAACCGTCACTGCATTAAGAACCGACATGCCTCTGTAATGGACATAACCACATGAGGTCGCGAATACGACAGAAGACCAATATCAGTATTTCCAGTTTGTCGTGGCATCATCAAATGCAACTAAAGACTCAACTATGCAAAGAGGAAGGCATATTATCAGCATTCAGCAGCACTGCCATTTTCTCTGGGCTCAAGCTCATCTCCCGGATGGGACAGTGGAAAGGAGTGATGTGGTCTGACAAGTCCATCTTTCAAACTGTTTTTGGAAACAACGGAAAGAAGGACTGTTATCAGAGACATGTCTAAAAGCCAGTGTCCGTCACGGTCTGGAGGTGCATTTGTTAACTTGGCATAGACAGCTTGCACAACTGTGAAGGCTAATTTGATGCAAAGCAGCAATTCCACATTTTGACACAACATATGTGCTTTCTAACTGCTGTGTTTTTTTCAGGAACAACCCAGCACGTTCTGGCAGGATAACGGTAAGCCACACTCGGAGCTTATTAGAACAGCGTAGTTTCGTAGTGACAGAGTGCAGGTGCTCCCAGCAGGCCAGACTTCACAAGACTGTATTGCAGACAGATGAGTAAAAACATTACAGGAATATCGCCTCAGGGTTCCCACACCTTTTCCAAAAGTCAAAATCTAGCACTTTCTAAGCATTTGCAAGGAGCATTTTCAAGCTTTTTGAGCTCCTTACACCTGTGTTAAGTTGCATTTTCATTGAACTACTCAGTCAGATAATAAAATTACTTTCAGAATAATTTGCTATCTTTACAATTTTATGTAGTTTCAAGCACTTTATCCGAAATCCAAGCACTTTACAGACCTTGAAAACACCACTGGAAACTTTATGCATTTTCAGGGATTTCAAGTACCCGTAGGAACCCCGTAGCCTTTCACGAGAAATCATGTGTATGCAACTGTGACAATGCAGCCGCCTCGTTCTGTCCTCATCAGCAAAAATGCAGCAGAGTTACTTCCAGTTTCAATCCCTCTCCTGGGGAAAAATTTCCCGACAGCCACTTTAGTGAAGCCAACTCCCAATCTAGAACTCCCAATCCCAATCTAGAAAATGCTCAGTCCCCCCCCAAATCTGTCATCAGCCCGCCATACTCACGTCAAAATAACCCTGTTGGGTTATGACTCGGGTCAAAATTCCCAAGATGTGGCCAGTCAAGAATCAGACTTCAGATAAAATGGGCACAACAGCCATTTAATCAGTTTTCCAACCCCATCAACATGGTTCAGACCCATTTCTCAATCAATCGCCGCACCGATATCGATGTGCCCCACCTCATAGCAGTGAGGCTTCTGAAGTGCCTGGAATGTTATGGCAGCCATTACAGGGCTCCGACTGGAGCAGCGAATAAAAGGGCGTGGTCGATACGCTGATGAAAACTGCGTTGGTATTTCAACTCATGGGAAATTAATCCAGCTTCCGAAACAGAGCTCAGAGCCGTCCTGTGTTTGCCTCCAAATCTGCATTAGTCATCAGCAACCAGTCGCTGATACAAGAACTAACCAGACGAGCAAACTGTGCAAATAAATCGGATGAAAAGTACAAATAGCACATTTGAATAGTGGCCTACACATACAAACTGGACATGCAGGCTTCAGAATTAGTCACATACAAACTAAATGCCAGCTTGCATCCATTAGCAGGAATGGGAATCGATACATATCTACAGACGTGTTGGAGAGAGGCAGCCAATTCAAACAAAAAGACAAGTGCACACAGGGGTGTGGTCACATCCTGCCACTGACAGGTTCTATCACCTCCTCATGGCTCAAGGCCTTTCTGTCAGACAGGAAGTTAATGTCTGGCTTCCGGTTCATACGATACAGGATAAGCCTTGAACCCGGGGTCCTCCAGGAGTTGTAGACAGTTTCCTGATAACCGAAGACAGAGAAGGAAGGTGTTTCCATTTCATTCCTCGACCAGCAGAGCGCGGACATTCTGCTGATCTGATGGAAACCATGGAGGGCAGCCAAAGGGAGTCTCTACATACATACACCCGGCCAATGTTTCACGCGTGTCCACTCCAATCCTCAGGGGGGCGCTCACCTGCCGACTGTCTCTATTTTTATCAAAGGAAAACTGTCATGAGAAACACACTAAGAGCAAAGGTCAAAACAGAATTACCTACGAGGCCGAGCCAATAATCACAGCAGGGGGAGGACAGACGAAGCAAGAATATCATTCACACTCAGTTTTATTCACCACTTGGCCTCCCTCCATCGCTCTCTCTGTTCCGAGGAGACAATCCGCAGGCTCTTTACCTAAAGCCCCAAATATGTAAACCTGTTCCAAAATAGGAGGCTATTTATATCAGGACACTAATAGGTTGTGAAATAGAAGTCCCCAGAGAGTTGGGCTTCGTCCTCCTGATTAATTGATGCTCCTTGACGCGACAGCCAGGCAATGAGCGAAAAAGAACACCGAGATGTTGGTTTTGAGGAATGGCATGATACCACTCAATCGATGGTAATCTGTTTGGCGGCCAAGCGGACACTGCTGCCTCGTGTATGCCGTAACCAGAGATTATGCGTCCAGATATTCTGGGAAATGCATTAAAAAACTGACAGACAACACCTTCCTAAACCTGCCTCACCGCATAAAGTCCACAGAGCAACTCTATATATTTCAGGCAAGGCCCAACCCCATTAAAAAGGACATTATTTGACCGCATTAATGATTTCCCTCAAGTTGGTGATGCTGTCCCTTATATTTATCCCACCCTCCCTACTCTCATCCAACGATCCCTGAGTCAGAATGGCTCACAACTTTTCTCGAAAAATTCTGGAGCCGTTTCACTCAGAGGAAGTGTCAAGAAAGAGAGCAGCGACTGCGCTAACTGTGATAACCGTTACATCTGGATGTTTGGGTGCTACTACATCGCCGGCAAGAGCAGAGACCCAAAATAGCAGCTGTGTTTCCCTAGCAGCAGACTAAGTAATAAGCTAAAGTGTGAGCTGTGTCTCTGACTTGTGTCCTCCTGGCAAGCTACTTTGGACCAGATCTGTACCAATTCTGGCCCAAAATCAGCCAGAACCTGCTCTTGGTCTCATGCTATCTGGACTCCATTACACCCCCAGTCCAGGAAAAGATCTAAGACCAGGAGAGAAGGGACCCTAAAAATGGGCTCTTCCACTGTCCTACAGGTCCAGTGGCTAACACCAGTTCCATTGCAGCCTTGCAGACTGCGGAATCAATGTTCTGTACCTCCGCCAATGAAGTTGGGGCGGAGGTTATGTTTTCACCCATGTTTGCTTGTTTGTGAACAACATAACTCAAAAAGTAATGCACGGATTTGTCCAAAATTTTGTTCCAAACTATTTACAACTAGAGGCACTCAAAGTGTCATAGGATTTCAAGATGGCTGTCATGGTGGCCATATTGTTTGACTGATCGTGGTGAAAATCATTAGGGTCCATTTCTGATGAAATAGGGACCCATCCACAAAATTTCAGATATCCCTCTATTACTTTTTGAGTTATCTTGTTCACAAACAAACAGACAAATAGCACCGATCACATAAACTCCCTCCAACTTCGTTTGGCGGAGGTAATAAGTAGTCGCCTTCAGTTTGAAAGCATCTGCTAAATAATTAAAAGTACACACTGTACAGAAAATCCAACACGGAAAATTAGTATCTTCCCTCACTGTTCTGTTCACTCTACCTTTCAACCCACCCCTTCTCCATCGGCACTGGATAGCAATGCAGACGAGTTCAGTTCGGGGAAATGCGGTTCTGGGCTTCACTGTTTCAGACATTCCTGAGGTCTTGTCTATTGGACAGCACGCCCCACTGAAGCCTCCATAGGGTCCAAGAACAAGAGGAGCAGGGCCGCGGGGGTTATGGGAGAGAATGGCCACTGAGGCCTTGAACCCAGTCCAGCTGGCTTCTCCAATCAAATCAAAAAACCCCACCTCGCACCCCCTCTGAACCTGAGGAAACCAGGGTCAGCCATGGATTATCTTAAAGTGAATGAATGCGCCACTAATTACTTTGAGATGTGGAAGCTATTTTCTCTCAGCACAGCAACACAGTGCTGAACGGAGATATATAAATATTTGGAGACAAAACTGTTGAAAATGAATATTTATTAACATTCCTTTTCATTCTAAGCCAACTCATTTCTTACACAAGGGAGGGCACCAATGACCCTTCACCTCAGTTACCTCCTCTCAAGAATCTGTCATGGATGGCATCCTATGTCATATGCTGCGGTAAGAGACAGTAGCACAGAAGTCGCGTCATCTTTTCCTTTAGTAACATGGAAAAATCATTGTTAATGGCAGTAAAAGCAGAAGAAAGTCTGACCGGAGGGTCTTCACCAGGACAAACATATATTCATAAAAACCTTAATATCATCAAGGCCACATTCCCACAACCTGGGGCTCAAAGATGTTCCTTTTTCAATGCAGTTCCATACATCCTTTCCTTTTACACTTCTAGCACACGTAAAAAAGATAAAATTACAGCCTGGAATCTAGTATATTACCTCAACACACCCTATGCCTTACCGAGCGTGAGAATGTTAAAGCAGGGACCGGAAGGATTTCCCCCGCTTTGGAGAAACAGATGGATGCTGGGGTGGAGGTGGGACGATCACTAGCAGCAGGTAAGAGTGATGAAGCAGTCGGCATCGTTAACTAGCAGCAGCAGAGAGCCGTGCAGCACAGCAGCAGACAACCACACGTGTTTTTTTTTTTTGCAACAGTGCGAGCCCAGGAGAGCAGCTTGAATAGTCTGACAGAGCGGCTGAGCAGAGGCAGATATGCATGGGAGCACTTCAGGGAGAAGACACGTCTCAGGTTGTCTGCCTGAACTATCAACACAAACTGCATCAAATTGCTCCGATAAACTCTCTCAGAGTTCCTCTCTGAATGAACATGCTTCTCTCTTACTCAGTCCCTCTCTCTCCATTTTGATCCTCTCAACTCTCCTCTTTCAGAGGCTGAAGATGAATCTGAACCTGTATCCAGGTCTCTCGGCTACATTGCGGTGACTGTGGAGTCACAAGGGGGCAGTCAACCAATTAAACAGTTCTATTTTCAATAGCATATAGACAGTAGGTTGGAGAGGGCTGTGCATGACACCAAACACTCTCCCCAGCTGCACACACTTTTCCAAATAGCTCAATGAACGCACACAGATGCACTCTTGTCTTAAGGGTGCATGCAAGCAGTCACTCATGCACACATTATGCATGCAAACACACACACGCACACCCTGGTATTTACAGCCGAATAAGTGCACAAGTGCCAGTAAACAAATGGTCAGACGCATGTAAAATTTCCCCGCCCTGCAAACAAAACAAAACGCACATAATCTTTAACCTGCAAAGGCGTAACATCACATATGTGATTGGAATGTCCAAAATGGAACATCGGAATTCAATACCTCCACTACTTCTCCATGAGCATCATTGAATTCCAGAACACTGACTTGCAAAATGAAAGAGGAATTCTAGAAGCCTTCACTTCAGTTGATCAAAAAGACACAACACACAGCTCAGCTAATGATGTTTTACAGAAAGTTGGCGGGAGGGGTGCATGTAAACGCCCTTGGCGGAGGGCGTTAAAGCACCAATATGGCGAATGTCGTCACGTTAGCCACATTCCACGTCGCATCCAGATGGCGGGAAACGAAGAGCGCCATCTGCCAGGGCAGAGCCCTGAGCAGCTTATCGCCACGCCACTGACACGTTGATCTGAGGAGACACCGGGTCACTAGAACTTGGTCTGTGTGTCACAGCAAAGAGGATTATGGGAATCTGTGCCATGGTCATAGGCCAGGGAATCCCGATATCTACCCTGGCCTCGCTGTCCAGCATCGACCCGTCTCAGCCTCATAGCGCACAAACCCATCCCTGCAACTCTACCCCACAGTCAACCCTGTTCTGCACCATAACATGGTCCCATTAACTACCCCTCAACCATGTGCTGCACCTGAACACGTTACTCTTCACATAATACTACCACTGAACCCTGTATAGCACTGTTAGATTCTCGATCCTAAACCCCCCCCAGTCAACCCCAAGCTCCAACTAAACACAATCCTGTTCCATGTAACACCCCTCAATGTTCCCTTTACCAAACCACTCAATCCCAAAATTAATTTATTCCAATTCCTATCCTCCCCACTCAAATTAGGACTTTAACACTCAACAATATGTGCAACACTCAAATGTATAATGCATTAACTATTGACGACAGTGCTCTGACTGTCAGTATCTGAGAATCTGTTTATTTTTTTTGTATCAATGAATAATTATTGTTGTTATTTAATTCGCAGAATTCATTTTGCAGTGATCATTTCCTTTCCCCATTTCTGTTCCGCGTGTCTTTGTTTTCATTGCAATTCCTCATCAGTCCTCCCCATTCTGTTTGATAATTGGTCCTAATTCATTCCCTTGTTTGTAGCCACACCCCTCAGTCACACTTCCAAGTCTCCATGCCCCCTGTTTGAGTTATTTTCTCGCATTATATGGACAAGCTTTTCCCCATTGTCTTTGCGAGTTTGTGGCCTGTCCTAATATGTCACACAAAAGCTTTGTATTTCAGTGTTTATCTGTCTGGATATGATCTCTTTTTGCTCCGGTTTTCAAGTCTGCTTATTCCCTTGTGCATTTTGACTTTCTGGCTTTAACCTCATCTGGTTTTTAGACATATGATTCCTCCTTATACCGGCATTCTCACCCTATGGCATTTGACCTTCGGCTTGTTCACGGACTACGATTTTGATGACCCTTCTTGCGATGCAAAGTTCCTGATTGGAATTGAACCAGACTGACCGACCGACACTGAGCGTTCTATTAATAAAATCTGTGAAACTGACTATCTGTCGGCATCTGAGTCCTGAGTCACAATTCTGTTACCAACTATCGCAGAAGCGCAGCAAATGCGTGGAATCGATGCGGGTCAGAATCAGATTGATTGATATGGCCCCAGGCCATACGCTGCATGCTGCATACAGTCAGATTTCCTACGATAACGTTTGACCTTCACCCCCACATATCGTACTCGGCCAGTAGTCGCAGCATTTCTTATGAAACCACTGACTCCAACGATGTCCATTTAGTCTTAAAATTTCTGAACACCATTCTTTGGCACAAGCATTCATATTTTTTTTCTCATTTATTTTTTGAAAATGGACATGATCCAGAATGCAATTAGTTTAAATTATGAAAACAAACATGAACTTTTGAACATCTACAAGCTGCACTCCATCATTTTCGCAACCGCGGGGGTTCATGGTCGCCTCACGTCCCCAAAGTCACCCGGGACCGGCCAAAATAAACACTGGCCCATTGCCTTTCGTGTCTCCTCTACCCCTCGGGGAGGCGTATCCCCGCCACAAGGAGGACATCCGGTGCAACGGGGACAGGGATGAGGTTTTGTCGGGGATGACCCACCGTTTTGAAGGCTGGTTGATAGCAGGGTTAATCTATGACCTGACAATGGGGACATAGATTTTGCTGCGCTTCCAGCGGGCACCAAGAAAAACAGAGAGAGAGAGAGAGGGAGAGAGAGAGAGAGAGAGGGAGAGAGAGAGAGCACCAGTCTTTCTTTGGGCAGAAGGAGAGAGTGGAGAGAGAGAGGAAGAAAGGGACAGAGGGAGATTCTCAGCCTGAACCGGATCACAGCTGAGTCCCTTCAGCGTCCGCCAAGGAATCTGACTGGTCCAAGTTCTCCAGGGAGCACAGAAGCTGTGTGGGGCCCAATCCAAAAACTCAGCCCAACTCTCCTAAGCTCCTACACTCCCCCCCCCCCCCCCCCCAACCCCCCCCATCCCATCCCATCCCCACCCCTGGCGGCGGGCAGAGACTCATCCCTGAGAAAAACGTCCCCCCTGTGAAGAGACCTTCTGGACAAACTCCAGCTCCATTCTCACGAGCTGTGGGAAAGCTCCCGCTCCACAGAGCGGTGATCGTTTCGTCGGGCCTGGTGAAAGAGCGGACCCTCCATGTCGAGCATTTAAAACACGGCGGGACAATGCCGGAGAAGCGGCAATGAAAGGACCCTTTCAGGGAGCTTCGTTCTCCCAAACTCCGACGAGGTGAGATCTGCACCCTCTCCACTCCTGCTGGACAGCCTTGAGCTGGACAGGAAGCAGCGGAGGGGAGGGGTGAGGGAATTTATGGAAAAGGATACCAGGAACCGCCCCCCCACTGTAAGCAGTAAAAATCTCTCCTCTCTGTCGCCGCACAGCTAACTTCACACGAAAGATAATTCAGAACAGGTACTTAGAAAGGGTTATGATGCCCCAAGACGTCAATAGTCAAGGCATCTTCATCTGTCAAAATTCAGTGGTGCTTTATCATAAGACCAACAATACAAGGAGGCACATGTAAATAGAAACAAAGCCGATGCATCTCCACTAAACGACAGCCACCTGGCCCTCAGGCTCAGGCCTCATTGCACACCTGAGGCAGGTGTGTGCGGAGTGCAGGAAACAGGGAGAGGAGAGGAGAAAAAGGAGTGATGGGAGGGCAGGAATGGGAGGAGGGGAAGAGAAGCAAAAAGAAAAACAAGGATAAAGTGCAGAATGCAGATGAATGAGTGAAATGCAGCAGGGGAAAGTCAGAGGGTGGAGAGAGAGAGAGAGAGAGAGAGAGAGAGAGAGAGAGAGAGAGAGGGGGGGGGGGGAGTGAGTGTGCGTGTGTACATGTGTGGTGATCTGCAGACAGGAATGGGCCGCATAGCAGTGCCACACAAGATTTAAGGGACAGGACAGGCAATAGACCTGTTCAACACCCACAAAGCCTTCGCTAACCATCCTTATCCAAACAGGTTAACCACAGTGTTCGACTGCCCCCCCCCAGGACCAGGGGGCAAACATTAGCCAGACAAGACCAGTGATGTCTCCATAAGTAACCAGGGGTGGTAACATGACTCGTACACTCATGATTGACAGCAGAAAACCATTTTTATCTAATTTAAAGAAACGTGAGTACGGTCTAGTCTACAGGGGGAACTTCTGGGAAGTACATAGTCAATTGGCGATTGTAACTGCAAATGTTGAAAACAACTGTTGCTGTACAAATTAATTACATGGACGTCACCTGGTTAGGCCTCTTTAACTGAAGGTAGAGGTTCCCCAAACCTGCTGCAGGAGATCCAGTCCTGCTAGTTTTCATTTCAACTCCAAGTTGGAGTTTCTACTGATTAGCCACCCAAGAATTGCTACCATGGAAAGATGTGTGTACTGTTGGGGTAGGAAAGAAAAGCTATAGGACAGCAGATCTCGGTGGTGACAGTTTTGGTGGGCACCACTGCCCCAAGGAGATGATAGCGACCCCGAAAAACAGCCTGATAAAGACACAATATCACTGGAAAACTGCAAACTTAAGCATAAGCTAATGTTACAAAGTGCACGCAAGGATAACAGAAAGAGCAGATTGCATATTCCCAGAGCACTTTCATTCTTCTCACTCGTATTTAGGATTACCAGATAGTGCAGAAAAAAGAAGACATTACCACGGTGATGAGTCAGCCCACCCGCCTCTGATTGGCTTAGAAGACCGAACATTGACAGCATTAAAGCTGAAAATAAAGGCATAAAATCAGTGACGCTCCCGCACATCACGACCGCACTAATCGCATCCCGAGCAAAGCGCCCATTATCAGCTCAGCGTGACCCAGGAATCCCTGCAGGCCCGACTGCTTCCCTCCCAACACGAGCCACCAACCCTAAAAAAATGGGCTGTTGCTGTTGTGTCCTTTTCACACACGACTAGTGAGTCACGGCCAAGTCCTTCACAGAAACTATTAGGGAGCCACAGTCATGTCCTTTTCATGCATGTTAACCCTTATAGCGCTAAATCCAGCTATTGTTTCTCAATGACATAAGATATACCAGCAGCCATACCACTACTCTATCTGCTCCAGCTGCGTGGCTGAATCTAAGCAGGTGTGGGCTTGGTCAGTACTTGGATGGGAGACCACCTGGGAAAACCAAGTCACTGCCGGAAGTGGTGTTGGTAGCCAGTAGGTTGCGATCTTCCTTCCGTTGGTATAATCCCCAACACCCCAGTGCAGTGATGGGGACACTGTACTGAAGGAGACAGCGTCTTTCAGATGAGATGTTAAACCGTGGTCCTGACTCACTGTGGTCATTAAAAATCCTATGACACTCTCTGACAAGAGTAGGGAGTTCCCCGCTGTCATGGCTAAAGTCCCAGCCTGGCTCTTTCGACCAACCAGATAATCATCCCCTGATCTAATTGGCTGTGCAATTTGTCCACTTCCCTCCACCTCAACCCCATGGGCTCCCATGAAAATAAATTTCAATCTCAACGGGACTTCCCTGGATAAATAAAAAGGTTAAATATCAAAATCAAAGCCGCTGAAAACCTATCACGTGGCGACTTGTTTTTCAACAGCTTTGATTCTGATATCGAACATCATTGAGCAACAATAGCCGCATTTAAGCGCTTTAAGGGTTAAAATGTTTCTTTTTGTTTATCATAGAAATTTCCCCGAAGCATTACTCTAATTTACATGAGTTTCTTAATGTGTCTTCCTCGCAAAAAAACAGCACTCTCTTCGTTGTCTCTCACCCTTTCCTTCCTCTAGTTTTTCTTCTGCCAGCCTCACGACATCCCATCATCCATCTCCTCCTCTCACACTCACTCTCGCTTTCTGTCGTTCTCTCTCTCCTTCATTCGAGAGCCAGCCCAGCTCCATCGCCCTGAGATGCTCTTTTGTTTTGGGAATGGAGTCCGAAAGAACAACAGTGTTGTTTTTAATTAAGAGACACTCACAATAGTCATACTTTTCCCTCACTCCCTCTGGGACACCAAACCCCCCCTTCGCCCTCCCTCCCTCCCCCTGGTCACTTCCTGGTGTCAGAGCTCTTCTTTGTGTGACCGCTCTGCAGTACAAGGAGCGCACTGTATGCATGTAAAGCGAAGTGATGTTTGCTCCTAATGAGTCTGGGCGTGGGGGGTGTCCAGGAGCCCAATGGGATGGACCAGGTGGCTCAAGCCTCCCAGGCCGTCCTGGGCCCTGCTCCTAATTTCATGCAGGGGTTCATGGCCACTTCTGAAGGTCCGGGACGGCCAAGAGGGGGGATAATGGAACGACCAGCTTGCCGGTACACCAGTACACTGACCACACCCCCTTGCGCCAATAGCCACAATAAACAAGCTCTCCTTACGGTACGACTATCAACAGTTAGAGCCGCGTGCGAAGCAGCACATTCATCTAATACTGAGTATTTGAGTTGTAGCTTCACACAAGTTAAGCAATAAGTTCAAGAACAGTAAGCACTTAAGCTTAACTGAAAATTTGCTCAGAAAGGAGGGTATTCTAAGGGGTTAACACAGTAGTGAAAGCCCGTTTGATAGCCTACAATATTTTGTAAATCCAACATTTAATTTGGAAGTGCAGTAAATGCTGTATCCATAATAATTAGCCAACAAATTCATAACATTCTGGGATGAATAGATATCGGTGGGGCCAATCAGGTTCCATCACTGACTGAGTGAGTTCTTGCATGATGCGCTCACAGACTGCACGCCCTGAGCTGAAAATAGCTCATTTTCAGAAGGAGTGAGGAGTGTTCATCTCTTATGAGAAAATATTTTGATTCTTGCACAGAGTCAGCAGTGGAGGGGTCAATTACCCCTCAGCCGAAGCAGTGCAGGGGCAATCACCCCAGTGCCCCCCCAAAGTCAGGGCCAGTGGCCATTGGGCCCTTGAGCAAGGCCCTTAACCCCAAATTCTCTTCTCTGTGTTCCTCTATCCCTCCTCACTTGCAACGGTTCTACCTGACATTTCTCCCCGGGCATCTTTGAAAAAGAGAAACATACTAGTCAATGGAACATTCCCTAGTTAAATAAAGGTAAAAAAAAACATGGCAAATAGCTGTCTTGTGACTTACGGCTGTTACTTGAGCCGTCGTCGGCAATAACCACATAATGGAAATGACTAAAAAGCCAGGAGAGGAGAAAGTGAGAAACGGAAAGAGAGAGATGTGAAAAGATAATTGGAGGAGAGGCAAAGATCCCCCTAAATATTTATTTCCACTTTCTCTCCTCCTCGGTTTTCGCTCGGTCCATGTCTTTATTTTGAGGTTCCGTCTATTTTTCTGTCGACTGATTGGAGCTGTAATCTTGTTGACTTATCCTGTCTGAGGCTCTGTGGAAAAACGGTGCTCACTCTTCCACACAATTCTGACTCCAGCACTTTCTAAAATCAAATTACGTCTCAAAGAAATTCCACAGACCGCAAAACCCACCTACGGGGACAAACTCGGCGCACTTTCTTATTGAATTTCCAACCTTCCTGCCAAACTCACTCCGAGCAAATCCCCATTGGGGACCGAGGGTCCTCGCCTGGGGGCCAATGAATCGCCCAAACACAACCAGTGATTCCTTAACCATATTAAAGTTATAAACACAGCAGAAGAGGTAAAAAGAGATTTATCTTCCAATTTTTAGGGCCGCAAAATGAAACAAAAGCTGCGCTTTCATCCGCAGTCGCAGAGTAAACAAGGCAGAACCTAGTACGTGTGAAATTCTCCTTTCCATAACTCATGTCCTCCAAGCACTCTGTTTTTATTCCGCACCAAGTATTTATCTGGCAGGAACTGCTTTATCTTATTTTATTTGAGCTGTCTTAGTGTTTCAGCCTTGTATATACAATAATATTGATGTAAATCTTGCAGAAGGCTGCAGCTGATCGTGATTAAGTAGTGCACAGGGAGTCCTTCCTGAGAGTTTCCCACCTGTTCATGCCCCAGTGCATCATGGTCTCGTTTGACATGTGAAGGCAGGTCACAATGCTCCAGCCTGGATCGCCACTAATTAAAATCGACATTCCCCCCAAACAATTAATAGCTGGAGCCCCGAGGGAGGATCGGAACGGGATTGACCCAATGACGGACGGTGCCGTTTCTAAAACGAGGTAGCCATTTTACTGTTTTTTTTTTTCCTTTTGTTCGAGGAAGGCGGTCTGTTTTGGTGCTGCTACTAAATGAAGGAGGTGGGTAGCGGCCAAGTTAAAAAGAAGTTAAAGGTTGCCAGTCTTACAACAGACACACTTGGGAGGAATAGTTTGAGATGGTTTTTGAGGGAGATGAGTCCCCTTAAAACTGGAACGCCTGAGATAGTCGTCCAGTCCATATATAAGGTGAAGGGTTCAGAGGTCATGAGTGGGAGAGGGGGAGGGGTGGCACTCTTGCTCCAATCACATCAGCTCTTGTCTCAATCTGGGCGATGAGACCAAGCAGACAAAACCGGAAAACAATAGGGAAAACAGCTATTCCTTTTTTACCCCAAGGCAACTTTATCTCTCCCAGTCTCAGGGTCTAAACTCCAGTGTCGTCCGTCGACCTCGACTCGAGCAGACGGAACGTTCCGTCCCTATCTCTTTCCTAACCTTGTATATCCCACCACCCCTCTGACTTTCGAGAAACCATTACACAACACCATATCAAGCTAATGTCCTGCCAGCTGAGCAGTTCACATAGCCCTTAAAAAAATACCCACAAGACTTCCCTTCGCGCCTCCTTAAAGCCTGAATACCGACCCTGTGTTTATTTTTCATAAGAGAGCACGTGACTCGTTGACGTGAGCGGAATGCTAATAAGCGTTGAGCCTCTGGTATGACTAATAATAGCACCGGGTCACAATGGGGATGCGTTTCTCACTGGGTTTAAGCAGGATGTCACATTTTTACAGACACAGGAAAGAATTATTCTTCTTCCTGCCCAGGAGGACTTCTACTTTCCCCCTTTCATCAGCTGGCCTCAGAAATAGAGCTGGGAGCAGAGTTACAGCCATCCAAAGCTTCCCTCCTTGAAATTCTTTTCTGCGTCGGTCCCTCACTGTGGTACATCTGTGACATCTGTGGGGTTTATTCCAGAACTTTCTTGGACTTACAGTAAAGTCTGTAAGTATTTGGACGGTGACACTTATTTAAAAAAAGGCTGAATTCATTGCATCTGCCTACTGAATGCTCAGGTTGTGGACTATCTGTGAATGCATGTGTCGAAACTTGTCTGAACATCTGTTTACAGACCTGCCAATGAGCGCACACAAATGACATGGCAAGCTCACCACAATTACGACAATGAAACCCTGATCCTGTGCCTTGGGGTGAATTATGAATATGATTGATTGAAATCAAAGAATAATTCCTAAAAGTTCGCTTTCCATCCATATGCTATGCAGCTTCCAGCTCTTATTGCAAAGACTCTGACCAATCCAGAAGCAGGAAGGAATGCTCCTCCCATAAAGGATGTAGGTTGTTCTGAGAGAGTTAGGAGCAACACCGGATATCCACCAGGGTCATTCACCTCCGGCCCAGCAGATACTCAACACATGGGAAGAGCACATTGGCTGTTTACAGGCCAGTGTCAATAACACCTTCCTCTCGGAATACCCAGTAGGAAGTTAAAGAACAGCACATCTGGACACCACACACATGTATACACACTCTGTATACACACATCACAAACACAGAAGCACATTCACACACAGGCACGCACACACAACACACACTCAGCATGCTTGGGTATGAGTGCGCCTACGGTGTGTGTAGCACATCTGGGTACTACACACACAGAAATACACATACAAATTGGTTAAGGCACACCATCCTGTCTAAGTAAATGGGATGGCAGTGTACGTGCCTGTGTGCTCCTTCATCAGACAACAGAGTCTCAGAGGCCATGTTTTTCCGCACTAACATAGATCAGCCTTCCCTCTGAGTGGTGAAGTGCTTTATCATCATTATCCTGGCTTCTTCCCTGTCTCACACACACACACACACGCACGCACGCACGCACGCACACGGCTCCTCAGCGCTGCCTGTTACCGCAGCTGTGACAATTCTCCAGTCACTTTTGGGAAGGGATTCCGGACGCCATTTTAATAAGGCCAGTGTGAGGGTTCAAGAAAGGACAGATTGTTCGCCGAAGTCTTCGAAATAGCCAAAGGGCTTCACGTCGTTTTTATCTGCAGTGTGAATGAGGTTCTCACATACAGAGGAAGATTTAAAAAAAAAAAAAAACGGCTCTAAATAAGAGATCCATGGCAGCTTAAATGGAATCTGTAAGCCTTCGTTAATGACGATGCCTGAGAAGCGCTGCTCCTTGGTACTGATTATCCCTTCCTCAATCAGTGCCCCGACACGTGACCGTCAGTATATTGAATTTTCCTATAAAGAGATTATGAAATGAAAACTTCAGTGACCGCATCAGCCTCTCAACAAGCGTACAGCACGAGGACAGACCTAAATAGCTAATATGCACAGGGGAGTCAAAGCATTCAGTATTCTCTCACTGACGCTGGAAGTCTGGCTCTTTCGTAGACCATCACAGGGCCCTATTTCACAAAGTAGAATTACTGAGTTAACTCGATAACTCCAGAGAGTAAAACCCAGTACCTTCCCCACTAGGGACAATGGACTGAAGTAAACAGCTGTTCGGTCAGTGTAAATACTCAGCTAACGCAACAATCCTGCTTCGCGAGATAACCCCGACATGGATGGAGTTGAAGTTGAAGCTCACTGGAGAGACGTCGCCGTGGATTTGCGGGCAGTACTGACGTAGGGCGGATGGCAGTGAAACGCTTATTAAAAAGAGGAAATTTTGGGGTTGTAACTGACAGGAAGTGCCCACCCCCGAACTCCGACCCCCATCCCGAGGCGAGGATGAAAGTCCCTCGGGGGCTGGAGGGTTTATTTGTTTCTCTTCCTTTCTTTGCCCCCTGCCCCTTGTTTGCCCCCAAAAACACACAGGCTTCTGTTTACAGGTGGATGGGTGTGAGGAAGCGGGGGAAGGAGGGGGCAGTTTAATGATTAAGGGCTGAGGCCCAAAGCGCGCCAGATGCGTCAGGACTCCGGTACAGGAGGTGTGCGTCTGATGGGCTAAATACTCCACAGTTTTTGGCATCAGGTCAAACTTTTTCCAGGTCTCTGACAAGCATGAAATGCTATTAGTTGACTTGTGACACATAAATATATTGATAGATTGGTATCGTTGCTTCACATCAGTCAGGTCAAATATAAAGAATTTTGCCAGACCAATGCTGAAAAATTCCTACCCCCCTATTTGGATATACTTGTTCAGCGAAAACATACTACAGTTGTACGAACAATATGCAAAATGCATAAGCTGCCAGGGAGCCTACAGTAGAGATAAATATTTACAGATATTTATTTGAATACTTAGAAATAGAAATAAATATTTATCATTGTCATGTCACTGTTAACTCTCCTGTGATCTGGAAAAACCTAGTGAATTTATCAGTAGCAAGGATTCTCACCACTGAACAAAAACATTAGGATTCTGAACTTTTTCTAACTGTAAGAAATGATATAAATCTGATTTTGACAGTTCAAATAACACTAATAGCTATCGTATTAAGATTACCACAAATAAGGGTCAAACTCAGTTTCTCCCAAGAGTGACCAATATATTAGGTTTTTCCAGATCACAGGGGAACTCTACAGGCTAATAACCAGTTATCACCAGTTAACATCCATGTTACTTCAGAACAGAACTACTGCGAGGTAGGCCAGTCGATCCGCATGGTGTTCATTGCATTCCATACTAGAGTCACTCCAATCTTGAATCCCGGCCGGTCCACTTCCGTACAGCAACTATTGTACATTGGGCCCAACTGCCACTCTTCTGATTAGTCCATACCATGCCTTCACTGAATGCGTGATTTACATTACACGTAGTGCACCGTGCGATCGCCATTGAAGCTGACCGTAATTTTACCCGTTCACAGCATCGTAATGGTGCAGCTTTGGTTGAGTTGCTTTGAATTGTTTTGTGTTGGCTGTACTTGTTTGGAGAGGTTTGTGTCTGTTGAATTGGCTTGTGCTTCCTGGACTCCGGTTGAAATCGGTTTGTGTGGGTTCAAATGGTTTCAGCTCCCGCCTTCCAAGTGTTTGTTGATTGGCTGAATGTAATGGGATAAATTGGTTTAGTTTACACTGTTGTCTTTGCATCAGCTTGCTAATTAATTACTGCCTGCATGAGAGCAAGATTAAAGGTCACAGTGGGGAGTTCATTTTTCAGTGAACATGCATGATCTGAACTGGCACAGTTTTATGAGACTAAGTCTAAACATTCCTTGATATTTGCAGAAATTAGCTAAACAATGGAATGGGCTGAGAATAGTGCACTGGCTTTGGTCCAAATAAAAAAATACCCTTGGAGTCGGCCTCATTTAAGAGCAGCTTGAGCAGTGATGCTCGTGTAAGCCTGCAAATGTTGCAAATATGTGTATCACCTGGAATCCTGACGGAGAATGTCAGGCCATCAGTTTGTGACTCAAAGGCTCAAACACAGTTGAGTTATGCAGCAGGACAATGGTTGAAATCACGCAAGCAAATCCGTCTCTGAATGGCTCAAAAGAGACAAAATGAAGGTTTTGGAGTGGCATAGTCATAGTACTGACTTGAATCGGATTGAGATGCAGTAGCATCATCTTAAAAGGGCGGTTCATGCTTGAAAAACCTTCCAATGTGGCTGAATTATAACAATTTAGCAAAAACGAGAGGACCAAATTTTCTCCACAGCTGTGAAAAAGACCCATTGCCAGTTATCCCAAATGACTGATTGCAGTTGTTGCCGCCAAGAGTGGCACAACCACTTATAAGGTTTAGGGGGGCATTTTTTTTTTCTTTTACATAGTTGATATAGCTCTTTACTTTGACTAAATGAAACAATCATTGAAAAATTGCACGTGTTTACTCAAATTGTCCAAGTCTTAAATTAATTTTAGCTAGATCATCTTTTGTATTTAAATATGACAAATATGCAAAAATAAAGACCTGGGAAGGGGGGTAAATATTATTTTACTGCACTGCAAAACATGCCGTTAGCAGTGGAATTTTTTTTTGTTCTTCGAACAACAAAGCCCCAAACATCTAACACCAGCCACTGCAGGCAGTTGCACTATGGGCTGGCTGTCACTCCTCTTTAAGCAAATTATATGCATATTGAAAACTGTCAGGGCAAATGCAACACATACACTGACACTAAAATAAAATAAACTCACAAGAAAATCCCAAGGAAGCTACTGATTTCTGTAAAACTACCAAAACACACAGGGAGCACAGGCACAATTTTCCTCTAGTCATTTTCAGCACGAATCTCCGATTCCAAGGTTTTCCTTCATTTCTAACAGCCTGAGGCCAATATGAAATGTATATCTTTTTTTCAAATTCTTCCCAATTCTAATGAAGTTGGTGACAAAGAAACCGGGCATAATAAGAATTTGAGAGCGGTACAGCAATGAGCGATTAGCTCACTCTTGCACCTGAAGCAGGTCGTTTGAAGAAATCACAACTTTAATGCGTGGCAATTTGCTGCAGGAATCCTGTTCTGAGATGATACAAATAGCAATTATGGAACATTTGCTAAATAGAATCCCTCCCTGAGATTTCAAAATGGCTCCTGGGGTAGCAAATAAAACAAAACAAAATTTTTAAAAATCCAAGGTCGTTTTCAGCTTTGCACGACCATTAGCAATGACAGCCTGCTGTAAACTTAAAATTGCAGTCAGTTGTTCCACTACGAGCAAACTGCAAACATCACAATTTATGAACCTGCTTCCTTTTTGCCCAACATGGTTATTTTGAGTGGCAGCCCTGGAGGAGGGGCCAGACAGACTGGGGTCTGGTCAGGTCTAGTGATGCGTTAAAACAGCATTTCAATACAGAGGGAACACCCCCAATACAGAGACGTAATCAATTCCACAAACCCCAGCTATTAAAAACTCCCGCCTCCATATGCAAAGAGAGTCCATCTTAACAAGTCTTCTAACCCATGGAGTGCTATATGATGGAAGATATCAAAATCAGATGCTGTTTGAAAACCTCCCACAGGGAAGCTCTTTTAAACAAGTCGCCACATGATAGATTTTCAACAGCTCAGGATAATTGCATTTTTAATTCCTTTAAAATTTATTCGCCCCGCTGAGGGTTAATCATATTATCACTTCTTTATTTTTCTCTCTGAAGGATGAAATATAAACTTACGCTACCCTTTCCTTGACGAGTGAAATTTTCCTGTTCCCTGGGCAAATCTCACCCAAAAAAAAAAAGAAATAAAAAAAGAGTCAAAATTTTCACACTTCACTGGCAAACCCTCTTCCAGAGAAAAAAAAATGTAATAGAAATAAAGGTTTTTAGTCTTAATGCAAAATTATAATTCTTGATTGTGACGACTTGCTCTTTGTTTTTTGAATGCATTCATGTACCCGTTTCTCATGCTCTGTTTGTTGGTACGTCCCCGTACTCTCCAACCCCATCCCCAGCCCAAAATAATATATTTGACTCACCACCATTGAAAAAGCACGGCCGACTGACCTCCCCCACACCACACCGAGTTCCCCACAGCCACTGCCCCCCCATGGCTGTAAGCTCCGGGTGTGCGGACCGTGCGCCGGTCTTTCATAGCATCCACACCAATCAGCTCTCTACCCACCCGAACACTGATGTCTCACTGAAACAACATCACGAAAACACATGCATGCATGGACGTGTGTGCTTAAACATGCAACATCCTGCAGAGGACACATGCACACATGCGACAGTGTTCACTCCTACGCACACACGCGCTCATGCATACACAAATGCGCTTTTGCGCATAACATTCACACGGATGCACCCCCCAGCTTACGTAACTCATTCAGGCGTATTACATGCGCTCACGCATAACACACGCACACATACACGCTGCATTCACAGTGCCACTGTAATTGACCCATTGAAAAGGCTCTTAGTCAGACGAGTAAAGGCTTTTTTTTTACGGAGCAAACTGCCAGTGGGGTGGAAGCTTACAATGGATTGCATCAGAGATAAGCAAAGCTCTCTGTTGGCTTTGATCTATCTCACAATGGCCTGGGCTGACCAATGAGAGCACGGCACTGCTGCAATTCTCCTGCGCAAAGACACCTGCACTGTACTGGAAATGCATATGTGTGCATATAATGCATGAGTGTGTCTGAATGCGCGAGTGTGCGTGTGTGTATGCGTGCGTGCGTGTGTGACAATGTGGTGAGTGTGTGCGTGAGAATGTGGTGAGTGAGTGTGTGTATGTGTGTGCGTGTGTGTGTGTGTGTGCACGTTTTTGTGCATGAGCTGAGCATGCCAGTGTGTGATCTTGCACAGTGGCTCTATTAGGCATTAGTGTGAGCTGGAATGCAAGTGTATGTGTGTATATGACCAGTGTATCCACACCTCTATGCATATGTGCATGAGCTGTGTGTGCCTATGTATGCATCCATGTGCGTGTGAGAGTGCATGTGGTGAACATTGTTTTTTGGCCAAAATTCTCAACATCCCCATCACTACAAATACGACAGTCCCAGTTATTTATCTTTTTCCATAAAGTGTAGGCCGACTAAGTGAATAAAATAGCTACTTTTCTGAACCGCTTTTATATTTGTGTGTTTACTAGCAAAGTGACTATTATATCATAAGAAAACCCATAAATTAAATTAAAATAATTGAAAACAGGTCAAAATCATCATCAGTTTAAAGGCAAATTTTGCACCTCCACTATTTTCAGCTCAGCAGTTGCCACTGCACGACGTTCAGTCGCTATGTACTGCGCCACAGCTACTGGCTAAACAACACAATTAACTCAGAAATTCTGCCCACAACTACAAACAATATGATTCAGCTCAGCGCTCCTGTACCCATCAGCCTAGTGATAAAAACACTGTAGCATCTCTCCAAAGCAGGACTTATGCATGTACTACTAATTGGGGCTACATCCACACCAATACTTTTTCATTTTAAAATCGTGTTTCGAAATAAAAAATGATCTTCGTCCACACTAACGCGCAATCCTGGAGTTTTCGAAATAAAATTGGTTCAGCAGCATTTTCAAACGTCTCTGTTTTAGGGGTTCAAAAACGCTGCAGATGCGTAGCTGCTAGGCGTAAACGTAGTAAAAGTTATGCATTTTAAAATAAAAACATATTAGTAAGGATGAAACCATGGAGTTCACCACAGCAACACTGCACTCTTCCATGCTGAATCTGGGTCTCTTCAGGTAAAAAACACCAAAACACCATTGTGTCTCACCCTATGCCCCCCAGAGGGGGTAGGTACCAGGGACATTCGGTCGCGGTAAGCAGCGACTTCTCCGTTTTTATTGCTAGATTTTGTCAACCTGTTTCCAAGTGCTATGCCTAATTGTCAATCAAACAATTTGACCTTAATTTCTGGTCATTCAAGCCAGTAATGATTAAGAGGTGATAGTGACAAATAGATTTATTTAGCCTACCGTTCTGCTTTGATTCGAGACTGCAAGGAAGTAAGTCTTAATAATTAATTAGGAAAAAATCTCAACTCTCTCGGTAATTCCATATATTGTTTTAAACTTTTGTTTATCGGATTATGAATGAAGACTGAAAATAAACTCCCTATTTTCAAAAAATGGTATTAAAACGTATGTGTTTAAGTGGGGAAACATATTGATCACACATTTGATGCGGCACCAGAAAGGTTTTAATATTTGTCAACATCATTGCCTTAGCTTCCTCTAAGCTAATATGAACAAACTTGCTGTCTCGTGAGCATTTTAAGTTCGATGCACTGAGCAATGATGTCATGGATGGAACTGGCACCTCATTCTGCCGTTTAGTCTTGCAAATTAGTTGATCAATCCTCAGATTGCTAATCAAGCAAAGTAATACAGTTATCGTTTGTTTAACGTTGAGGATTCTGCCTACCCTAACTGACCTCCGACGGCATGTCACTGGTAGGTACGTTATGCACTCCTCCTCGAACCCCTCTCAACCCCCTCTCTTGTTCTCTCAAACAACCTTTCAATGGCTCTGTCTGTTTTAGGGCGTTTAAATCAAATTGTCTATTCTAATCCCAAATAAGACTTTTAAAGTCAGATACCGTTTGCTAATATCCGCCTGCGAAAACAAGAGTGCCCGCTTGTTATTTGTACCTCCCTAAAGAGGAACCAAAATGTCCTTGTAAACACAAACTCTCTCTTAAAAATATGCATTACCAGCAGCCTAAGGGTACTTCAAGGACCAAGTAAAGATTTCTTTAGAGATTTACTGAGATGCAAGATGAAATCTAAACATTCAGCCCAAATAAAACAAATTGTGTCTGATTTACCTCCACATAATTGGCTAACTGCAGCACATGAACCAAATGGAATAAAAGCAATTATTTCTTGTGGCAGGCAGCTATTTTTTAGTCTTCTCAACAAAATTTGAAGAGTTTGTTTCCAAAACGCAATATATCCATTTTACTCATTTTAATTAAATCAGCTTCTATGTTGGCGCCTATTGCATTGCAGAGAAAAACACTAACTTTGTCCATGAAAAAATACACCTTATAGTATGAATTTCTAAAAATAGATTTTTGTACCATGTGTGAGAAGCACAGGGCTATCGCTCTATGGTGTTATCTCAATTTTTGTAATTTTGGCACTTATTGCGTTTTGGAAACAAACTCTTCATTTGTTACCCATTGTGACTTACTAAAGAATAAAATTGTATCAATTATCCATCTATTCAAATATTCACCAATGGAACACACAAAGTTATGAGACGAAGATGTGAGACTGAATGAGATTCCAAGCTGCAGTGCCGGTGTCACAAACAAATATATATACCACACCTGCCCATCACGGTATGACCACAGCTGTGAACTGTCAAATAATATCAGTTCTTATCAGATATTATCTGAGCAGATTCTGGTAAAAAAGTTTGCCCTGCTGGCTGCGGATCAAGAGATATCGGCAGCGCGTAAGAGGGCAGGTGCTGGCAGCGCACACAGTGGTGCTGTTCCCTGGTCACAGTCACGGAGGACTTTCTGTTTGTTCCGGCAGCAGCAGACCTCGACCTTAACTCTGTTCCCCAGGGACTCCCCTCCTCCATTTCCCCATAATGACCACCAATGACGACCCTGGCCGTATCAATGAACACTACATTTCCATGAGGATACCCCTATTTTCAATCAATGGGAAAAGGTCCATTGATATACATACTGGCATCATATATAGTCACTATGCAGGAAAGAGTTAAAACCCCAGAAAAGCCCAGAAACCTGCATCACAGGCAAAGTTCGTCATCCGGCAGATTTCTGCACATTCAACAGGAGCTGCAGTCTCACATTCCCCTATAATCCCACAATGCCCTGCAGCTGAACCCCTCACACGAACAGTTCCTCTTACCTCTGGTGTTGGTCGCCATGTCCGCCACCTTCTGAAAGGCATCCAGGAAGGCCACGGCCGCCAAAACCGTCGCCCTGGGGGGAACAGGAGAAAGGAGGGAGGGACAGCGATGGATTGTTTACTCTCGACCTTTGCCCAGAACACATCCAGACCACATCACAGTCTACCGCAGAAAGCAGTAATAAGACTATGCGGTCACATGTCTGGGGGGACGTCCTGCACTTCACCTCGACTCCGTCGGCAAAAGTCGAGCCAAACAACACTTACAAGCTCCAGACATGCAACAAGTAGTTAGCATTTCCATCTGGAGATGATCAATAGCTGGAATATTTCTCTAAGCACGCTGTACCGGAATCCACACTGCTCCCCGCCCCCCCCGGTCACGTCCCCTCCCACTCCCCCTTAATCCCCACCTGACAGCCTGTGTCTGGACTCACCGGAGTTGGGAGTGGAGTTTTGTGGCCTTGGCGCTGAAGTCCTCCCACACCGGGTACGAGCACTGGAGCAGGGAGAGGGCCAGAGTCAGAGACACGGGCGTATTAGCAGCGCAAACACAGACACCTGCTCAGTCTTAAAGTGTGAAAACAGGGACCAAAGTGCAGTGAAGATTAATGTCCAGAGACAAGGAAAATTATAGATCCAAAAACACAGAGATTGATGGGCGCACGCACGCACAAGCACGCAAAGACAAATACACAAACAGTACACTGAATGCAAACAAAGAAACTTACAAAATATCTGCACAAAGACAGACACATACACAGGCAGAAGTGCACACACGAACACACACACACACACACACACACACACACACACGTACCTGCAAAACATACACACGCAGACACACATCCAACTAATGGATGAACTCCATAGAAAAGAAAAGGGCAAAAATTTACCAAAAGGTAAAATTGCACTTATGCATGATGACATCGTCTTACGCCTACCATGCACAAAAAGACTTTGAGAAGACTTTAAAAAGGCTAACGTCTGACACCTTCTCACATCTAATGACAATGTGTCATAAAGTGAGGGTGTTTTAATTCACACACTATCCAATTTTTCAAAGACTTGCAAAGGGGATTTTGAAGCTCTCGCGCACCCGTGGTTGTTGACAATGTTCACGTCGTTACCCTTATCAGAACGCTAAGATGAGAAAATGACGAGTTTTCTGACCACCTTACTCAAACTGATCGCAATGAAGTAAGCACGCCCAACTCCAGCAAAACTCATAATTTTATTCCAAAATTGGAAATTTGCTTGTGACAGTGAAATCACTTTGAAAGTCATCTGGTGCGAGGCCAGCATTACTTGATAAAACAAAAATACCTGTACGTAACACTTAACTTGAAGGTATTGTCATAAGAGTGACATAACACTGTCATAACTGTTACATGACACAGTCATGAACGTGTCGTGAACATTATATCAATGTCATAAACGTTTATGACTCAAGACAACCCAAACAATGTCAACTTCTCATAACAAAAACGGAATGACACCTAATGACAACAGTCATAAACATTTATGACATTGACATGTTTATGCCACGTTCATGACTGTGTCAAGTAACGGTTATGACAGTGTCATGTCACTCTTATAGCGATACCTTCAAGTAAAGTGTAATTCAAACATGTACCCCCAGAACATACACAGCATCACTCTGAGACCAAAACCACCGCACAAGAAGCCCACAGGTCTGGACTCCAACGCTAACCGGGATAATTCATTTACACAAAACAACTGACACACATAATGAGAAGGGAAATAATTGTGATGAGAAAGAAAATAAGAACAAAAAACAAATTGAGGTAATGAGGGAAAAAAGGAGGTAAAATGAGTAATTTTGTGTTTATTTATATTAGAAACAAAAAAAATGCACATTCTGGCTCGCATTGTAAGGGAGTAATGTACAATTTTACATTAAAGATGGAATACTATAATATTATGCACTATATTACCCGGGAGATTAGCTAATATTAAATAGTACAGTGTTTTCTATTTTACATCAAAGGTAAAATAGCGCTCACAAGTGCAGACTTGTTTATTTGTTAGCAAACAAAATTTTTTCTTATTATTATCTCACAAATAGTGCTTTGTAGAATCCTGTTAATTCTCCATCACATCAAGTTTCACTCTCATTTTCATCACATTCATCACGGCAAAATCAGACAGCAGTGATGCTGCGTGTCTTTGGTTTATTCTGTTAGCCGTGACGCGCAGACGCCCGTCCGTTAGTTCAAAGCCAAACGAGCGAAAGAGAGAAGCCGTGATCATTTTTCGACGTCACCCTGGTGCTGTAGCAGCAAGAGGAGGGACAAGCAGGACTGCGACGGCTCGTTTGGCGAAACGCGAGTGCCTCGTTTGTCATTTCGTTGTCTCCTCGTTACGGCTAAAATCAAAGAGCCCCTTCCCTAATCTGCCTGAGGATGTGGGGGATGGGGGAAGGGGGGGGGGGGGGTGGTGAGACTGCTGCATGTATCGATAAGAGCACAAAGCCGTCCGCTCAATTACAGGACATCCTCATCCGCATATCCGCAACATTAATTAAAGCGTCTCTGCCGCTCCGCGGGTCGGGCTATCGCAAGAGCCGGACGAGGATGTCAACCGGTTTGGTGTTCAGTCTTTCTCTCCTCTCTCTCTCCCTCTGTCCCTTCGTCCCTCTCTTCTTCTCTCTCTCTATCCACTAGTGATGTGACCCTCAGTTACATAAAATCCACCTTGAAACCATGCAATACCAGGAAATGACCACCTGAACGGCTCAGTTGTAACAGGGTGGGGGTCAACAATTTATTGTGCCCAAGCCTATAATTCACTGGTGTGTTCTTGCAAGATATAAAAACTAAACACCTGGGAAATGCCGAAAAGCAAAGCCAGAGAGAAAAATTTGAGAGCTACATTGACCGTGGCTACTTCTGCCTATTCCAGCATTATGGTTTGCGGAGCACAGCACCGGTGCACGTCACTGGGGCGCTGTAATGTACGCTGGGGGTCAATGTGCTGTTTTCATTGACAGCAGACGGGCAGAGAAAAACCACCTAATATTGCCTTCACGTCACCTACAGGACACCTCAGGTTTCACTGAGACCTCAGCAGACCCCTGCCCAATGAACATGAACACCGCAAAATCCGATTTTATCAATTACAGCGCATTTCAGCTGAATCTCCACTAATTCTTTCGCTTTCGTTTCTCGCTTATTCATGATACTGTATATAATAGGTTCCCGTGTACCTCGTTTTCAGCTTTGAAATTGTATTTTCAGAGTGTGCCTTTTGCCTTTGTCCTGCCCTCCGGCGTTCCCCATGTTTTGGTTAAAAATATGAATTTCAAAAAAAGAGACTGCTCACTAAAATGTCCGGACCTTGAAAAAACCTATTACAGACCCATCTGACTTTCAGAAAGGATAAGCCATCGGCCTCTTAAAGGGACAGCGCTTCATGAAGGGGGAAAATAGCCGTATTCTAAATGCCCCGGCACTCGTGCCGCAGCTGCGCTGTTGCCATGGAAACACAGGATGAAAGGTGGGACAGTGTGAGACGAGGTCAGTGTTGCATCTACTGAAGGCTTTGCTTCCTGGCGCAGCACAGCTAATGTACCAGACCCTCCAATGGAATCTCAGCGAGCAGTTCAGAGGCAGTTTATGCACTCGAACACAGAGGTGAGATTTACAGCTTACAGCAGGGCAGCACTGTTTTAACCGCGTAAGGCCCAGTGCAGGATTATCTTATAGCTTGGAAATATTAAGCAGATTTTATTTGTTCAGTACATGTCAGTTAAAAGTGACATCTCTGTTTGCATTCTGGGAAATTGTAAAGGCAAACAGGAAACATAGAGAGACACTCTTCAGTTAAGACATCGATTAAAGGATTGTGTGTCCCGGAGCTCAGCTGAAACAAAACCCAGCCCCCACGCTGGGATTTTGAAGTTGGGTAAGATGGGACACCCCTGACTCAGTGAAGACACTTCGAACCCTTATTAAGAACATGGCCAACTTTTTAGGATCCTGTGATTTTGATTATTTGACGTCAACATATGTCCCAACATTTAAACATTCTCTTAAAACCCACACATTTTTAAATTTGTTTTACAACAGACTAAAAGATCTTTATTGCATCTAAACTTAATGCCGCCGAGATGCAGACGGCGCTCTCTCTTCCTCAGCAATCTCTGCCTATAACACAGCAGCTGTGCCAATTCCAACATTTCGTCTTCCAACCAATCAGAGAACAGAGGAAATAAACAATTGCTTCAAACCAGTAATAGGGAGCCACAACACTGTCAAAATCTCCCAGGCTATAAAAAGTTTGTCGGCATTAAATGATTTTCCTCTGCTAAAAGCTGATGACTCAATTCTACGTGGGAAGCAGCTTAGAATAAATACAATCACAAACTGGAGCTTTAATCTTTGGGGCCCTGGCCAAAACGAAACCCTTTACATCCCCGTTCTGCGAGATAGGAGCCTGTGCTAATCAAAACACGACATTACTTTCTGATCCATTTTCAAACCAGACATAACCATGAAAAGACCAATTTGTATGCAAAGCCCCAACAGTCCATGAATACTAACACAGTTACACACACACACACACACACATGTGCGCGCACACGCACACACACACATATGCGCACACACACATGCACGAACACACACACGCGCTAGCACACACATGCGTGCACACATGCACATAAACACAGACACACACACGCCTGCACTCAAATGCACATGCGCACACACACACACACACACACACACACACACACACACACACACATATACATACACTTGCACCACCAAGCAACAGTTCGCCCCTCTGTCTAACCTAATTCTCCCCCGACCCTAATCGAATCAGAGGCCGCAGGTGGCGGACATACTGCCATACTTTCAGATGCGTGGAAGGAGGGAGGGAACGGACAGATGGAGGAGGAGGGTTAATGTGGGTTTAAGGGACTGAGCAGCAACTCCTCCATCAGTTAATTAAGTCACAGCGACGCAGCACCATGTTATGTAACCGCACAGGGAGGCAGCGGAAAGACGCACAGCTAACTGCGCCACCATAACTTCACTCGCTGCAAAGGAAGGCAACTTGGGCTAGGATAACGGCCAATGAGGTGGGACTTCAGTCTGCTTTGGGGCTGAGGAACCATCTTTGACAAAACATACTTCACCTATCCATTTTGAACTGAAAACTGATGAACTAATCTTTGGTTTTCAGAGGGAGAACGGTTCTGCAGCAGAGATCTAATGAGATGAAAACCCAAAGTTTGCTTAGGGGTGCTGTAAGGGCAGAAACATAGAATGTTGTCTACAACTTTGACCAACAAACTCTGAAAACATTTTGCAACGCAGGATTCTCTGAGGTGGCCGGGCAAAATGTGAGCGCCAGTGTGGGGTCCAAAGTTCCATTCAGGAAATAAAAGGACTCGGCTCATTCTGAGATTTACGAAGCGGCAAAAAGAGAAAAAAAACACAAGGAAACTGTATAGTACTTCCCCCGGCTGCACTGCCTTTCAGAATGACAGCACTGCCAAGTCACCGCTCTCGGATTTCATTAAAAGGCAGGTAGCAGCTGTAGGTGTTGTCGGGCAAAGATTGCTTGCTGCATAATTTATCAGGGTGAGCACTTACCAATTTCCGCATGGTAATTGAAGGAAATCATCGCGCTTATTACCTTTCCCAATTCTGGGCTAAATGCCCAAGTCTTCGGAACCGAATGTTTGAGAAGTCGACTCTCAGTGTGAAGTTTTTTCCTTCTACTTCGACAGCAGGACCTGCTGTTTTTTTATTCCCTCCACGCCTGTGATCAATCTTCGATTAGACAGCCTCCTCCACCTGACATTGGGGCGAATAGAGACGAAACGGGCTGACTTTGAGCTTCTACTCACCTCTCACTATAGCTGTTCAGCGCTTAAATTACTGCAGCTAAGGTGGTCTCCACGACCAATCCATGCTCTTCTCTACTCAAGCGACAATGTTGATTAGCCTCAGCAGAAACCGGGAGATACTGACGACTCGGAGCTCGCTATCACATCTCTTTAAGAGATTGGACGCCCCGCTTTCTCAGGAGAGTAATGGATGAGCTCAATCGTCTCCTAGTTCAGGATACACCAAGGCCTTCAGCCTCTGGAACATGAGATATGAGCATGAGTTTGTACAACAGCCACAATGAATCTCTCTCTCTCCCACACGGGTGCACACATACGCACGCACACACACACACACTCACCAAAGCTGAATATGTGTCATGTCAGAGGACTAGCTGCAGTGATGAGTCAGTATATTTCTCATCAAAAGCGGGTTACACATCAGTGAGCACAAGCCTCTATTTTCGTCTGTGGTTCAGAGGACTCGAGCGTAACCCATCTCCACCACTCCCTTCTTCATTATCCTGTATTTTTTGCCTGTTTCTCTCAGTTTGAAATGTCCAATCACGTTTGGCAATGCAGTGCTCCCACATCAATCCAGGAAACACACAGAGGCAAGCGCCTTCTTTGATTGGACCTTGGATGTCTGCTCTTACAAGTGCGGCCTTCTACAAGTGTTTCCTCTCAGACGCTCGGAGCACCACGAGCAAAAGGACACTATTGTCATGCCGTAGCAATTATTTTTCAGCTGGCTCCAGCCGGCCACAGCTGCACAATCGACCTGAGGGAGCACATCTGCAATAAGGGACAGAGATTCCCGTGCTTACCGAACCCACCATACTAGAGCTCGGCGTCGTCCTACACCTGGGGATTCTGCTACAGTCAGGACTCAAAGCGAGCCTGAAGGCTGCGTTACGACACAGACACCCAGCACATGACCGAGCCGCACCAACACATCGTTACAAACCGGCAATATAAACCCTACAATCAACTGATGTATTCGAGAAAATAGAGCTCTCTCTGCCTTCATCACTGGCTCTCTCCAACCTCCTCCCCTCGCTTTCTCTACTTTTCTCCCCCCTCTCTCTATCGCTCTCTCTCTCCCTCCCTCTATCTCTCTCTCAGTAACATGCCTTCGCTCGTGATGCCTCTCGGGTGCCTGTAATGTCCGGCCTCACCAGTTGCCTGAGCCTCAGCAGTGGGCAGATTGCATCTGTTTGGTCATGTGAGCAGGGAGACGCTCTCATTAACTGAATGCAATCTGTTTCATGCCCCGTACTGGCATCATAACACATATGAGAGAGAGAGAGAGAGAGAGAAGGGGGAGAGAGAGAGAGAGAGAGAGAGAGAGAGAGGGAGAGAAGGGGGAGAGAGAGTGAGAGAAACAGGGGAAACAGCAGAAAAAGACAAACAGAGCTCCAAAAAAAGCGAACAAGCAACAAAATAATGAATTAACCAGTACCCACGACAGAGGGTGCAAGCAATGGCTTGACATATAAGGGTCTTGAGGGTCCTAGAGCCCTCGATTGACACTTGAGACCCCCTGAAAGCCTAAACAGCAAAATTTTGGGGGTCTCTGGAAGAACATTTGCAACCTGTAGTGCTGTACCAAACAGTCTGAAACTTCCAAGCTTCATTTATGACTATCAATCAGACTGTAAATCAATATCCTGAATGCTGTAGACCAACCCCCCGCCCACACACACACACACACGTCCATTTACTCTGTTTAAACACAGTATTTCTGCAGAGTTTCAGATAAAGATTAGGCTATGCTCTTATTATTAGTATGATACGATTTATATAATTAGATTCTAGTGGTGGCTGCATAGGCTTGTTTTCAATTCATGTGATCCAAACCTTTCCAATAAATACACAGCATTGTAAAATGGACTAGTCAAAGACAACTGTCTCTGTACAACAGTTAATTCAATACTTTATTTCAGTATTTTTCCATTACTACCCTATTGTAGCAAACCAATGTATGGAATTTATCGTAGTGTGGTAAACAGATGTAAGAGATATATTCACATGAAACAACTCTAGAGACATACTTCTCTCATCTTTACCAGCTGAAAGCTATGATGGGAATAAACATCATTCCCCATATCCAGCGCAGAACACAAAAACATCAAAAACACATCAGACAGCGACCAGCTATTATTTTTCTCTGGTAAATTTACAGACTTAAAAACCTAAAAAAAAAATGTTGTATACTCTGTAATACTCTATATATGTCATATATGCTATACTCTAAAATTTTATAAAAAAACAACAGTTCTGATGTGAGATGATTTGTAAAAGGCTGAACACTACTAAAAATAAACAGAGCTGGGAGAGAGCGCGAGAGAGAAGCGTAACATCTGCCTGAGGAGGGCGTAAAATGCACTGCAGCATTTCAATCGCAGCTCCATGCAGACATTTGGATTTTACAGCGCTCCCATTGGTGTGAAATGCGCCAGATGGCAGCTCTTCACTCATTGGCTGGAAAGCAGTGCGGGGGCGGGTCTTAAGCCCTGTCAGCCCGGTGTGTCTGAGGGGAGCATGACAAAGACATCCTCGTCTACAAAGGGCTCTCCAGCCTCCATGGCTGTCAGTGATGCGTCTCTGTCAAAGGTGCGAGCAGAATCACAACCTTCAACATATCAACGATTCACTCGCAAACAAAAGAGCGGGGCCCATTCTTGCAAAATGTTTTCAAAAGAAAAATAAAATAAAATCCTTTGACCCTTTACAAGGTGGCATCACAAAAGCGAGCTCAACACGTTTTTATTGGGCATTTTAATGCTAACATAACAGTTGGCGCCAGCACTGACTAAGAAGCAATGGAGTTTGGAGTTTTAGAGCAGAGCTGAAAAAAAAAACATTATAAAAAAATGCTGCTCTTTAAAGGGTCAACTGAGAGACAACACACTCACTGGTCATTATGGAGACATGCATGGGCCTTGGTAATTTATTAAAGTCCGTATGAAGTTGTTCATTTAAAAGCTCATGTTTTATGATTACATTAGATGACAAATTTTATTGTCCATTACATGGCATTGAGGTGGAAATTCACCATCAGCATTCTGCCAGTACACTGTAAAATAAACAGAAAATGAAAACACGTGAAATACGTAAAACACAGCAGCGGTGCTCAAGCACTGGCAGGGAAGGGGAATTAATTCATTAAGGTTTCTCTTTAGAATGGACACAGCAGCGGGCACAAATTATTTCTTGTGCTCATTTTTCATCATTAGTTACTGCTCTTCACCATTTAAGCGTTAGCAGAAGATCAATGCGCTAAAGTAGCTTCACATCGAAAAGCACCAAAAATAAACTGTGACGTTGGCAGGATTCCAGCAGTACTCTGAGACCGAGGCCTGAAAAGGGTCAATTAAGCTTTAATGAGCCTGTCGAGGGGTCCTGATTGGGTACCCATATCACAACAGAGGGGCAGCACGCCGTTCATGAGCATGTAGCTCGCTTCCATCGCGAAAATTCCAAAAGCGCAAAGAAAGCGAATGTCACGGATGGCGGCCATCTTTGTTTTCTGTCTCTCTTCTGAAACGGCCACCGAGAGCTGCTGACAAGCGCTGATGTCTGCACTCACTCAAGGGGAGCTATTATACCTGACCACTCAAAAAGAAGGAGCTGGTCAGCTGACATGCGTATACATGCGGTCGCACACACAGACGCACACGTGTATGCACTCGCGCGCACACACACGCACAAAACCAGCCCTGACAACTGGTGAGGAAGAAAACAGTTAAATTTCGTATTTAACATTATGAGAACACGCTGTAGGAATTGATATAAAAAGACTAGTTATCAATAATATCTTCATATGCCCCTCATTTGGAAGCATGCCACAACATCTCATCAAAACAAGTTAATGCTTCAATTTTTCACAAGCTGAAAGACAAGCATGTATACATTTACCGTGTACATACTGTATCTCTCACACTCATACATACCTAAAGCGCACGACACACAGAGAAGATGACAAACCAACACTGAATCTCGCAGTCAGTCAGACGGGCTGAAAGGCAGAGACCGTCTGAAGACTGTAAACACAGGGAGTATGTGTGACAGATTCAGCCGGTTAACAGACTGAGAGAAGCATTTCTCCTCTGTCCTGGGCCTCTTGCATCCCCCAGCCCAGCCCCCCCCCATACAGAACATGCCCCTGTTAAACAGACAGGGACGCCGCTCAACCGCAAATCAAATCATTCCGCTATTGATCTGACGTTACACTCCCCCATCAGCCTGTAATAATACAGGAGTCTGGGGACCCGGCCTGAGGGGATGCGCGCGCGCACACACACACACACACACACACACACACACACACACACACACACACACACAGACACAGACACAGACACAGACACAAACACACAGGAAACGCACATAAACACGAAACACACAGGAAACACACACACAAACGGGAAAAACACACATGCTTGGTTGGGAAATGTACATGAGGGCAAATGTGAACACACACACACACACACACACACAACACACACACACAGGCAAAAAAACGCACAGAGATATGCACACATATCAGCAAACACACGCACACACACACACACACACACACATCCATACACTCACACTCAAAAACACTCCCACTCTCACACACACACACACACACACACACACACACACACACACGCGCGCACACGCACATCCAGACACTCACACTCAAAAACACTCCCGCTCTCACACACACACACACACACACACACACACACACACACACACACACACACACGCGCACACGCACACGCACATCCAGACACTCACACTCAAAAACACTCCCGCTCTCACACACACACACACACACACACACACACACACACACACACACACACACACACACACACACACAGACACAGACACAGACACAGACACACAGACACACACACACACACACACACATTCCAGGCTTCCTCTCTCCCACACTCTCCCTCTCTGTCTCTCAAACACACACAAGCATGTTCATGCCCAATTCAGCATCAGTCCTTTTTTTCTGCACATGCTCACATACTGACACCATCACAGCTGATTAACGGGCTGAGTTATTGCCCTTTGTCTGCATGCATCCATTGTGCCTCAGAGAGAGAGAGAGAGAGAGAAAGAGTACAGGCTTTCCCTTTCGAAGAAAGCAATCGAAGATGGGACATCCCTTCATTCCGAAAGCAGAACCCCTGCATGTTGAAATATTGCACTGCACTGTAAATTCCCCACCAGCTGAAAGGTAATCAGAACAAAAGGCTTTGAGCTGCAGCAGGTCACTGCTCTGTGGGCGACAGAGGGACTGTTATGGGAGCTGCAGAAGTGCACGCGTAAGATTCCCGAATCTGCCTGTCCCCGGACGCAGGGCTGTAAACGGGTCAAGAGCAAAGGTACGAGCGGCCAGCAAAATTAGATGGATAGTTTCAATGATTAATTACAGTCTGTTTCTGAGAATCATTATTCAAATAATTATTATTGCACAAGCAAACAAAATATATGGAAAATGTTGGGCTGCTTCCTCCAACTGAGGGCAAGTATGGCTACTCTCTGAAATCATATTCCTAGATTTCCATTACCAAAATATTACATGCATTCAAGAATAATAATAATAATAATAATAATAACATAGCTAAGAGACAGAAAATGAGATTACATGCTTTGCAGTGTTAAGTATTTCCGTGCCTGATGCTGGAAACTGTGCACAATGAAATGCAGTGTTATTTATTAAGATAGTAATTCTAAGAGTTTATGGAGTGTTTGCCACAAATATTATGCACATTCTGTCAGAGACCACAGTCAGGTCCATAAATATTTGGATGTCGAAGCAGTTATTTTAGCTGCCTACTATGAGATACTGGAGACAAAGTGAAATAATGAACATGAGCGTGAGGTGCGAAGTGCAAATTTATCTTTAATTTTGGGGTATTTACATCCAAATCAGGCAAAGGGCACAGGAGTTACTGTACTTTTTGAATGTAATCCCTCCATCACCCTTTAAAAATACCAAAAGCAAGAGGCCAATTGTCAGCGCAGCTGCTCCATGGCCAGGTGTGTGACCCCTTCATTAGTATATTAACAGGTATGAAGATAAATAGTGGATTTAAAAGTGCGGCGTTTACATTTGAAATCTGTAGCTACGAACTCAGAATACGAAGTCCACAGAGCCTCACTGTCAGAGATGCAAGCCATCATTTGGCTGAAAAATCAAAGCAACCCCATAAGAGAGATAGCAAGTCCATTAAGTGCAGCCAAAATAACTATTTGTTGCATTTTTAAAAAGACAAAAAACACAAGTGAGCTTAGGAATACCAACAGGCCAGGAGGACCACAGTTAAAAACTGTAATGAGTGAAAATATTACAAACCACATTAACTCATCCGTGAAGCATCTCGGAAGCAGTGTTACAGCTGCCAGAGGAACAGGTTCACGTGCATTTATTGATGTGATCTCTGACAAAACCAGCAGGAATAGAGCAGAATTGTACACAGTTATATTACTGTATCTACTCTGATTCAACCAAATGCTTAAAAGCGCATTGGACAGCACTTCACACTGCAGATGAATAATAACTCCAAGAGTTCTGCCAAGGAAACCCAAGACTTGTATTTCACTTATGTATTTCACCTAATGTTGGCAAACTGAAGGCAAAACACCCCAAAAATAAGCAATATGGTGAAGAACAAGCCAGAAAATGACTTGACGCTGATGACAGCTGAAGAGAGGTCTGCTAGAGCATCGGTAAGAAATGACCCCAGTGTCTGGTGATGCCTGTGGGTTTCTGTCCGCAGACAAAAGCTTTTGCAGCCAAGTATTAAAAATGAAAATTTCATTAATATTGTTAGTTTATCCAATTACTTTTGGGCCCAAAAAACAGTTGTAATTCCAAAATGGTTTTTAAACCTTTTTTTAAAAAAATGCTCAACACTAAAGGGATCTCTTTCAGCACATTGTGACTGCTTCACTTCAGACTCATTATGGTGGTGCACAGAGCCAAAATTATGAATAATGTGACACAATCCAAATACTAATGCCTAGCTGTATGCAAAGAAAGCACCGAGCAGAATATTCAAACAGCAATACAACTGAAAATAAAAATTCCATGTCAACACCTGACAGACAAAGTTGGCAAGCTAATACAGGAGTCATCGTAAAACACACTGACCCAGAGTGAGCTATAAATCCAGTGTATGCAATGCAGACTCATCTAATCAATACACTCGACAAAACACACAACTCCTTCAGCACATAGGAGGACATAATAAATGCCCAAAGGAAAAAAAACTTACAATGCCATTGATGAAATGTGATTATTTCTCAAAGAAGAGCGCGGTTATCTTGGTCAAAAGGCGACAGAGATGTCTTTCTGTGTTACAGTAGGAATGCTTCTTCACATCAAACCCCACATGTAGCTACCTAAAACAGGCCAGTGTGTGGGTACAGGGTTTGTTTCAGTTTTGAACTATAACGCCTGATTTCGGGCATTAACAAATAATGCCAAAGACCTTCAGTCAAGACCACGATAGTCTTATGTGCTGGAATCAAAGAAAAATACGGCACCTCTACGCAATTCCCTCTTGAACAAGATTGGAATTGATTATTCTACAAAAACCATAAACAATGACACGCATTGGCCAAACTTAAGTACTTTGTGCACTGCAACAGGCTAGGCTTCTCAAGGTGAACCCGTTTACCCCCTTAGGTTTAAATTAACCGTCCCAGCAAATGCGGGGTCCCCTTTATCTAATGGGCCTCTTAATGCTGCCGCGCGTTTGGAGTCACCCCTCCACAAAACTGCAGCATAATTCTCTCATGAACGGCCAGCTCATCCGTCAGCATCCAGCGAGCAGCTGACAGCTCAGAGGAAGCCCGTTGGATTGGAGCGGGTTTTTTTCACTCTGCAATGCCGTCAGAGCCAGAGCAGTGAGTAGTGGTAACACCAGAAAAGCGAACGAGCAAGGGTGCCAGTAACACCCACACCTTACCGAACACCAGCCTGAGCCAGAGCTTCGTGACGACCGCACACGCCATTTCTTCACAGGCACATAGCTGTTGCTGTGGTAACCGTTTGACCCATATTTTCGAGGCGTCGCAGCCAGAGACATAATGCATACGCGCAATAACGGGGAAAATAAAGCTTTAAAATATGAATGGGATCAGGTGGGGGCTCGAATTTAAGGGAGTGTACGCATAGCAGGGGGATTAATTTGGTGTTACCATAACATCAATAGCAGAATGATGCAAGGCCTGAACTCAGTGGAATATGAAATGCATCCTAAATGACACCAGGATCAAAGGAACACAGAACATTCGGGTTGAAAATACCATTTATCCATCACTATCGTGATCTTCATCGAAGTTATGTCGACCGCCATAGGATTTTAGATTGCTGTTTAGTCACCCCCTTGGGGCCAACACCGCGCCCCAGTACCAATAACTGTCTGTCCTATACGGTGTTTAGGTCTTGCGCTCGTCAGCTCTTGCCACTCTGTCATTGTGCTCTCTGTACGAAACAGGATGGACAGTGCCAAATCAGACAGACAGACAGACAGACAGACAGGCAAATTCACTGCTGGAAGCCCTGGCATCTGTCCGATTCTTCAGGCGTTCTCTGAAGAAGCTTTGCCGAGCTCCTTAAAATTCCTTTTGACGGGAAATCGATTTTTTTACCCAAGAAAGGAGAAGGGCGCAGTGTTTCTCGCACGCAGAGAGCTAAATAACAAAATAACGGGACAGGCGATAATGGCCACAATTGCCCATTCAGCACAAGCCGAGCAGCAGGTCTCTTTCCCATTGTATCGAAAGCAGGCTGTTGCCCACCATATGTTGCTAAAACACATGCAATTGAGCATGGATGCAATACGCAATGTATTGGCTTAAAACAGCGAAAAATGTGTTTTTATATATACAGTGATAAAAATAATAAGAATAAAGTCGCTTTCACCCAAGAGAGCGCGATGCATGGAACGGTGATCTTTCTAGCTTGTGAGCAAATTGATACGAACGTGGATTGATTTAGGACCGTCAAAACATAATTTTTCATCCGCAGTGATGCTAATAAAAAATAAATGCCCTGTCTAAACATCCCACAAGCAAATCATCCAACATAAATATTAAACATTGCCGCGCAGACTAAAAAATCGCAGCGGCCTCGCGTCCACAGATGAAAAACTAAAATATATTTGCAGGCAATCCACGTATTCACAACATTAGACGAATTTGGAATAATGATGAAAAAAAAACAAGATAGAATACCTTCATGTCATTGACGATAGCTTGGAAGAGCCCACCCAATGCTCCGCATTCTTTTTCCACCGTCTCCATGTTAACAAATCCACCGCTCAGAAATTATTCAGCAAATAGAGTAAAAAGAGGAGCCCCTCAAATAATTATTTCCACGGAAAATGCTCCCGAGCCGAAACAGAAAACCTGGGTATATCAACGCTGGAAGAAAAATAATATGAGAAATTCAGATCAATGGGAGTCACCGGTCCCGGCGGTTCAATATCTCGCAGCCCAGTGCCCGATACAGATTGCAGCGAGTGATGGTTAAAGAAGAGAGATTTTTTTCTCCCTTCCCTGCACCCGGTCTACTCTCCGCGAAAGGAGGCTGAGGACGCAGACGGATCTGCAATGGGCATTGTAGCTCGCGAACGGTGATGCAAAATCGAGTTCGATTCCTGAAAATTAGATTTAAAAGAGACGTGTCGAAATGCGGAGTGGTCGCTCGGATAGTACCCGGGGTTGGCTGGGCTGCCAGTGATTGGAGCACGGCAGTGAACTAGTAGCACGGGTAGCACGGGCTGTAATCTGATCCATGGGAATCGAATGGGGGCCGGTCAGCTTTCTTGTCACATGGACGGGAGAGGGAGGGACACGTCACACTCACAACAGCCTGCCTGAAATCTCAACCAGACAAAAGAAGAGAAACGTCAAAGAGATTCAGCTACTGCTACGGGGGGGTCGTAATATGTTTTGTTTGGGTTTGTTCTGTCTTTTGGGTTATCTTCTTCTTCCTCCTCATAATAATAATAATTATAATTAATTGAATTCTTGAGTTTCAAATGGGCCGAACTCCAAGGCACACTCTTTTTCAAGAAAGGGAAAAACAGTTTTTTTTTTTGCCCATATGTTATGACCCATATATTTTTAGTTTATTTCTTCATCAAAGAGTGCCATTGGGATACTTTGGCTGAAATTGCTAGAAAAAATTCCCCTTTTTGTAATAAGGTATTCAGACTGCCAATTTATTGGAGTTGAGACCTTTCAATTGAATATTCAAAGAGTTGAGTAACTACAATAATGTTAAAGGCAGTGTGTGAATGAAAACCGAATTTATGAACAAATATTGGGGAGTGGGGAAAGTTGTCACGTGGGCAATTTGTCACGCTCTCCATAGCTCCAACACCAAAGGTGCTACCTAAAAACCACCCTTGAGTCACTTTATTGGGTAACTCCGTGTTCTGAGGAAAGAACATTATATTAATCTGGCAGATGCTTTTATTCAAAGCAACTTACAATGAGTGCATAAAATAAGGCGCTTTAAGTGGCTACACAACAGATCAGACAAGATTAAATTCAGACAGAGCTCAGTTATGACCAACATGCAACACGAATGGCATACGTCAGCTATAGTTGAGCATTACGAAAGGACAGGCAGTTAAACAAGTTGAAGATTGTAGAAAAAAACAAACAGTGAAATGTTTGGGGAAAAAGAGGGCGGGTGGTGGGTGTTGGTGCTTGGACTCTTACCGCAGTGGAAGATGTTCAGAGACTAAGCAGACCAGCAGGGGCGCAGGCAGGTCATTCCTCCACTGGGGAGCAAGAGTGGAGAGGCTTCAGTTTGGATGAGAGACTGTTGTTCAAATAGAGGGCAGGAGGATGTAGTCCCACTGTTGCAGTGCTGCATACTGCTTGAGCAGGTCTACTTAGTGAAATTAATTCTTGAAGGTTGGATGGGCGTGTCTTCTTCGCTGCTATGTAACCTTGAGTCAGGACCAAGAATCTGACTCTGGCTGCGCCTGGCAGTTAGTGGTGAGATTCCAGCAGGAGGGTCATACAGGAGAACTTCGGAGGGTAAATGATGAGTAAAGCAGCTGTATTCTGGTTGAGCTGCAGGGGTTGAAGGGCAAAGGATTGTTGGCCAGCAAGCAAGCAAACAATCGTCGTAGTCCAGACTTTAAATCACTGAAGCTTGGATTAGGAGCTGTGTTGTGTAGGTGGTCAGGTATAGTCAAATCTGCCTGACGCTGTGCAGGAGGACACTGCAGGACTGTGCTAGTGCTGTGACATGCTGCTGGAAGTCAGCTAGGTTCTTCAAGACAACCCCTAGGTTCTCCCCCAAGCAAGTAGCAGCTACTGTAGTGACATCGACAGTGATAGAAAGCTTTTCTGGACGTGAGGTTTGCGTGGGACTGAAGCTCCGTCATTTCCATGTTGAGCTTTAAATGATACTTTGCCATCCACATTGAGATATAAGCCAGGACTGTAGATATTATTACTTTAGTCAGTGTACCAGATGGAGGGAATGAAAGGAGAAGTTGGGCGTCTTCGGCATAACACTGGAAGGAGAAGCCATGTGATGCACCAATGGAGGAGTCTTGGTAAATGCAGAAAAGCAGGGGCCCGAGGATAGACCCTTGAGACACTCCTGAAGCAGGAGGCTGTTGACTAGAGTTTGATTCCATCAAGGAAACTTCTATCATGATTGCAAAAAAGATGGCACATTATGGAGAAAACAAAATAAAAAAAGGAGCGACTTGAAAAGTTCATTCAACCTATTGGTAAATTGATAACACTGAATGAACACCAAATAATTGATGCTTTAGGAGGTGAATTCAATTGTTCATTGAAAATGTATTAACTTAAAATCTGTTCACTGCAACAAACTCAAAAAAAAAAACTGCAAAGGAGTAATTTAGGACCCACAATGATGTGACAAGTTGCAATGTTGAAGTGATGTGAAATAGGTGATGTTAAATAGATGCGCTGATTGCTTTAGAATGTAAAAGGCGCCTCCATAATGGACTTGTTCCTTAGACGCAAAGGTGATTTGAGGGTCACCCAGCTGCTAACACATGCAGGAAATTATAATCCATCACTTTGAGAGCAACGTTCTCCAAAGACACATCAGTAAATTTGGGGCGCATCATCTACAATACGCAGTGTAAAGGAATCCGGTCGAATGAGGTGTCATCTGAGATGGACAGCATCACAGTGGAAGCGTGTCTTGAGGTATGAGTCAACATGTCATGGTTTTTCGAAAAACGGCTGCCGTGTTCTCTGAACTAGACACCACAAGGACGACGCAAGCTGTTGCAATCGTCCAGCATCTGTTGTGGCATGAGGGTCTGTCAGTGCACATGGCACGGGTGACTTGCACATTCTCAGGGATGCTATTAACGCAAAAAGAGATGAACAAATTTTGGAGTGGCATATGCTGTCATCAAAACGTCATCTGTTTCAGGGACGTCCCTGAATCTTTCAGAGTTGGGGTTGAGTGTATAGCCAATTAAGGGTTCAAATAAACTCTCTCCCTTTGAAAGCTCTGCTATGGAGGAGACCTACTTAAACATTTTGATTTCAGGTCAAAGCAATAATATGGACGGCCAATAGCATGGCCAATTAGCTTTTATTCCATGGAATTTACACATGCGTAAGGTTTACCATTTTATAGGTAAAACTGTTTAGTGTCCAGCACCCCTATTTTTGGCATTGCAAAATAAATTCAACAGATGTGCTTTCAAGAAAATGAAACTCGCTCTAACATTCTGTGGTATGGTACTAAAATGTAAAAGCCTCATTAAGCCATTGATATCACACAAAGTTTATTGACTTATTTCGGATTGCCTGTCTTGGCCATCAGTGCAGCCTCCTTTGGAGAAATCAATGCTTCCATCCCTTAATTTATTGAAGAGTTGAAAATACAAATTCAGCCAAGACATTGTTTGTAATATAAAATCTTAACTGTTCAAAAAAGAATTTGTTTGTAATTCAGTATTTACATATTACTGCATGGGCACATTTTTGCAGCAACTGCAGCTCAGAATGAACAACACACTGTCGCCCAGTCCTTATATATAGTACGTGTAAATGCTCTAATGTGTTTAAGTGAGGTAGGGGAAAACACTGATACTGTATATATTTTAATCAGCTCTTCTGTTGTATAGCACACTGCGAAGCATCAAGTTCAATTTCTGTTTAATCACGGCCAAAGTGCAACAGTTTCTTCTTGAAACTCATCAGTCAGCTGCTGTTTTCAGACAGGAAGGTTGTTCCATGCGCAAGTTTGCCGATAAACAGCAGATTTCAAACAAAGGTATGCAGTCTTAAAAACAAGAGCGCAAACTGCATCCAACAGTCCAGAGGCAGAACTGGGTCGAATGACAAAGGCATGTGTCCCTAGTTTCAAAAACAGAAAAATTACAGATCCTCAGTTATCAGATTCATCAAATACGACCCATTTAATATCAGCACCTGTGAAAATGAACAGATTACTCCAGGGTGTTGGCCTGATGGACCGAATTTCAAAGAAAAAGGTTCTAAAAAGCATTCAAAGAGTCAAATATAATATGAGCAAAAAATTGCATCAAACCAAGACTGTTTCTGTATGGTATCATTTCCCTACTGTTGCAGGTGCGGTGCCCTCCAGAATTATTCACTCCTGATAGTGAAAATGGACAAAAAGAGATGCAAAAAATGTCCTTTTTGTTTATCCTCATGATCTTTTATTCAAAATGTTCACAAAAATCAAATGTTTAAATTAAAAACATTATTGAAAGAAACATTCAATTCTAATCATGAAGCAAATATTTTTTTCTAAAAAAAAAGTGTACAAAAATGATTGACACCCCTTCATTTAAATATTTTGTGCCGCTTCCATTTGCCAAGATAACAGTTCACAGTCTTGTCCTAGAATGCATGATGAGGTTACTGAACACATGAATGAGACCCTTCCTCCTGCAGAATCTCTTCAGATTGTACGATCAACACTTGCAGATCCTCCTCTTCAGCTCATCACGCAGATTTTCTATAGTGTTTAGGTTTGGGTACAGGGATGGCTGTGGCATAACCTTTATTCTAATCAATGAACAATTTATATGTAGATTTTTAGGTGAGGATCAGATCACTGTCCCGCTGGAAGGTCCTGCTCATGGCCATTTCAAGCTTCTTGGCAGAAGCTCTCAGGTTTTCATTTCAGATCTACTGGTGTTTGATGGAGTCCATGATGTCATGAATCTTGTTATGACTTGAAAATCACAACAAAGAAAACCAGCAATGACAATTTAAACAGATTTATTCTTCACTGAATAATAATAATAATAATAATAATAATAACTTTCTACAAATAATCCACTGTTCAATCCTCTAATAACACTCTAATGCCACTATGTAACTCTGTTACCAAAACAAAAACTCTGCTTCTACTGACCCAAATCACAGCATTTGTATAGATTAGCAACATTCTGGAAAGATCTGCAGGATTCCTGGGTAATCCCGCACTCTCCAGGCAGGAAAATGCCAGAAGTTTCTAGAAAGCTCTAGTCTATTACAAAGAAGTGATATTACATCAGATCATGTTTTGCTACAGACACACCACCAAAGGGTGCTAAGGGACAAAATAAATAGTTGACCAGCAAGGCAGCAAAAACAGCATGTAACAAATCTCCACTGACAAATGATATACAATGCTGTACATAAAATACTCATACATAACAATCTTAGCAAGACGCTCAGGGCCTTTGGGAGAAATACAGCCATCACATCTGATCAAATCCACCCCTGTGCCTACCAGCGGGTATAAAGTGCTTTTCTCTATGGCTATCTATGTCTATGCTGGACTCACCTCTGATGTTTGTGGCCAAAAAGCTCTATTTTGGTCTTATTTGTTCATGTGGCAACTTGTTTAAAAGAGCTCCAAGTTGACACATGATAGCGTTTCAACAGCCCAGGATAATTACATTTTTAATTCCTTGAAAATTTATTCAGCGGTCAAAGGGTTAAGTTTGTTGTTGACTGACAGCGCTGGTGTGTTTTTTTTTTTTGTCAACCCTTCCAAGTAACTGGTGGTGATGTAGGTGGCATCTGATGGTAGTTTTGGAGACTTTCTGACACTAAAATTCAACTACACTCTGCAATGTTCCAACCGTGATCCTTGAAGATTCTTTTGCCACCTGAACCATCCTCCTCACAGCGCATGAGGTCAATGTACAGACGTCATCATCCTGGCTGACTCTAAACATTTCCCGTCAGTTTAAACTTTTTAATTATTGTCAAGATAGTGAATATGGGTATTTTCTGTTCGTTGGAGATTTGATCTATTTTTTGATTTGCGCAACTCCACAACTTATTTTTGCGCAATGTCGCTGTGTCCTTGGTTCTTTCCCACAGTAATGAATGACTAAATGCATTGGGCTGGTGCCACCTCATATCCACACCCCAGTGAAACAGGAAGCCATGACTGACTCCAAAAGAGTTCCTAATAAAACCAGTGAACAAAACAATATGCAATAGGATTGGAAATACACTTCAGTAGGACCTTAATCACAGGATTTTCTAAGGGTGGGAATAATTGAAGCTCCTATTACTAAAACCCCATTGACTTGACTTCATCAAGCATACCAATAATTCTGGAGGACAATGAATCATTGGAGTTATATACTCAGCAACAAAAGTTTCTGTGACACCAATATTGTTAATTATTTTTCATAACGCAATTATGAAATTGTCATACATGGTGATATCAGACTGAAACAGTTCACGTAAACACAACATTGAAATGGAAATCATGAAAATGCGAGAAAATGACTTTGCACGTGAAAATGTGCGTAAATCATGCTTGTGGATGGCAATAAAAGAGGAGAATTTTTGGAATGTTCACATTGTGCCTGATGAACGACGGAAGCATCACTTATCGAAAACACAGCCATTTCGGATCAGGAACTCTACCCTCTAAATGCCAAGACTGTCTGAAAATGATCGGTGGAGGGCCATTGGGATGATTGAATCTGAAACCTCGCAGAGGGAAGTTGCTCATCGCCTGAATGTCCACCGAAACACCATTTGGAACTTATGGCAGCGTCATCAGCAGACAAGACATGTCAGAGACCGTCCTCGCAGCGGCCGTCCACGAGTAACCACTCCCAGACAGGACAACTGGATTCGAACAACCCATCTCCAAATTCGATTCCAACCTGCAACCATAACTGCAAGAACGATACCTGGTTTGAGGCGACTGTCTGCACAGACAATCCGTCGCCGTCTCCGTCATTTTGGCATTGTCCCACGTCGGCCAGCAAGACGTCCAATACTCACAGTACAACACCGACGACTGCGTCTACAGTGGGCACAACGACATCGACGGTGGATCCAACGTCAGTGGGATCTTGTACTCTTCACTGATGAATCAAGATTCATGCTTAACCGATGTGATGGTCGTTTACGTGTATACCGTCGACGTGGAGAACGTTATGCCAACAACTGTGTTCAGGAATTTGATCGTTTTGGAGGTGGTAGTGTCATGATTTGGGGAGGGATCACGGCTAGAAACAGAGCAGATTTGCTTGTTATTGATGGAAATCTGACAGGTCAAAGATATCGCGATGAAGTGCTACGGCCATTGGTGGTACCGTTTTTGATGCAACATGGTCCCGGAATAACGCTGCAACATGATAACGCCAGACCACACGTTGCAAGGATTGTACAGCAGTATCTGATGCAACAACATGTCAATGTCCTGCCATGGCCAGCCAGATCCCCAGACATGTCCCCAATCGAGCATCTTTGGGACGAGATGGATCGACGTTTGCGGCGGTTGGATAACCCGCCAGCTACACTCCAGGAATTGCGACAACGTCTACGTCAGATTTGGAATGACATCCCACAGCAATTTCTGGCACATCTGATTCGGTCCATGCGCCGGAGATGCGTTGCTTGCATCATGGCACGAGGAAGTCACACCCGGTATTGAAGTGTGAAGGTCACAATTGGTTAGACGTCAGACAAGTGCTTCATGACGCATGAAAATGACATTTTTCAATTGAGTGACATTGGCACTGAAAAGTCAGTGTTTCTCCTGTTAAATAAACATATTGATTGCATTGAGATCTTTGCGTGTCATTTATAACATACACATAAATGGTGTCACAGAAACTTTTGTTGCTGAGTATATATAAATGTATGTACTCAAACATTCGCTCAGTATTGGAAGAGGAAACCGTTGATGTATGCTAGCGCAGTAAAGGCTGAAACTACAATTGTGCAATTTTCTTACAAAGGCCAATTATGCAGCTGGAGTTAAGTGCATTACTTGGTTTCCAATACTCTCACCTATTGTGCATCGTCATCACCATGCCATGTTAAGTCAGTCCCAAAAAATTTTCATTCCTCACTGAACAGGCTTCCTTGGGTCATAAGCAGGAGTATATGGGGTGAAGAGCCTTTGCATAATGCCACAGTTTAACCTCGCCTAAGCAGTGCGTTTGTGGGTTAAGAATGTAATTACTTAACGTTCGTTAAAATGAAGTGACGCTTAAAATAACATCTTCCTTGTTACAGGGATGGCTACTCTGGGCTCTGCTGCACAAGTGTCCCGTTTGTCTCCTTTGGAATAAGCAGCACAGCTCCTGGGGGACGAGGTCTTCATCAAAAACTATTCAAGGACCGCTTCAACCCGATTTCTGTGAGACTCAGACAATCTTTACGAAAAATCTTTTTAAAATAACCACAGGCCTTAAACTGTACAGTCCCTCCAATGCAAGCATAGAGTCAACATGGGGTGGATTTTAGACCGTGTTGGGTGCAACTCGACAAAATTCCAAAGATGTAACATTTAGGGCCCGACTTTCATCCATCCTCAAACAGAAATGCGTACGGCGGTACTGTTATGTGCAATTCCATCCGACGACAAACGGATATTAAATCGGCTTTGCCCGGTGTGGCCGTTTCCTGCTCCAAAATAACAGCATCTGTGCCCCAAGGGGTTGGCCTGTGCAAATTAAGCTGTGTTGAAAATTGCAGCAGCAGCTTTATGCATCATGTCAGGCCTGGTTTGTGTTTTGATTCACCCAAAAGACTTTTTAACACAAACGCTGATGCTGTATAGCGGTTTAATGGGACTAAAATGGCAGACCGAGGAGCGGTTTGCAAATAAGCGTGTTCTTTCCAATTTCGTTTTTGTTATGTACCTTAAGAATAATGGGGTCAAATGGGAAGGGGCAGGTGAAGAGGTTTCACGGTGCTTCAAAATTATGTCAAAATGCCAAGTTCAATCTCACTCTTAATACCACAAGCGCCGATTTGATTACAGTGTCAAACGCCCACGCCCTTTCGTAAAAATCACTTTACCTGGTTATTCGACCTCCAGGTATTACTGCAATGAAGCGTGGTTCCAAGAGGACCAAAGGAATCAGCAGTAACACAATTAACATGTTTGTTCATCACCCGACAAAGCTGTAAGCGCAAATGTTTACAGCTGAAAGTGCTCCACCAGTATGAATTTTACACTGATAACTTTGCTGTTGGGAAATGAAGAAAAAGAGTGACAGTACTAGTTTAAATTAATTGCATTACACTGGCTATACAAGCAGCAATAAAATTGTGTTTTTGTTCATTTAACACTCTGCATTACACAGTGCTCCAGGTAGCAATGCAATGAAAGTAGGTGGCGGAAATAATTTGAATTTGGGGGAGGGAGGGTGTGTTGGGTTTTGACGGGAGTCCGGAGTACCTAGCAACCCATTCACCCCTGAAAGCTGAGAGCCCTCCTTGGCTGCCGCCTCTCGTCAGATGTCGAGTGACCGGAACCACCACTGTAACAAAAACCAGTCGGCCTCGCCCCCTCTAGCAGTCTGAAAGAAATGCCGATGACCGTTCTTTTTTTACTCCTGTACCGCACGTGCCCAGTGCAGGCCAGACCCCCACCACACCCATGTCGGCGCGAGTCAGGGACATACCACTGCTGGCGCTAAACCCTGTCCGTCTCGTGTAAACAGGCACCCAGCTCCTCCTTTTTTTCCAGCAGCGATGCTACTGTCTGACTGGCAGTCGCCCAAAACATTAAGGACAGACAGGCTCAGCTCTATGGGTAGTGAGAGCGGTCTCTTGGCAGAGCGGAAGTGGGAGTAATGAGGTCACAAGGGGATTCTCCTCCCTCACGGCCAAGCAGAGGGCCACTGCCCCCAGTTCAGAGATGGGCACGCCCTGCAATCTGGGGGCACAGCCTTTCAGATGAGCTAAATCGAGGCATGATCGACTGCAACTACTGAATACTGACTGGTTCTGGGAAAAAATCTCAATCGGACCCTCTCAATCGGAGAATCAAACTCCTGGTCAGCATAATTCCCTCCTGAATTATGCTCATCAAAACAAGAAACCAAGATTTTTTTTAAGAAGCTAGAATTACCCCCTCGCAGTTATATGCCTCCACCATCCAGTGAAGTTGCAGTTTACGTCCCAAGTCTATCCAGTCTCAAACAAGGAGGGAAAACGATGATGAAATTTATTGAAGATATTAAGTGTATTGTTTTGGCTATATGAAGTTATCACTACATTGACATGTATGATTCCAGAGAATAATTTCAATGGAAGATTAATGAAAGTCTTATCGAGTTCAAAAAAGAAGAGATGAAAAAGACGTGATAGACGAGCATCAAGAAAACTTGAAAAACGACAAATAAGTCCATCGTGAAGTTAAGTAGCAAGATGTTTGATGTTTCTGGTGATGAAAATGCATGACTATGAGCAATTTTAATAATAAGTTTTGGGAGTTTTTATAAGTTGTTGGTGACCAAGAGTGGGACAGACCAGAGGTCACCTTGATGATCAAGATATAATCAGTTCGTCTTTGAGTCCAAGTCGCTATTTGTGCTTGATTTGACGCAAGTCCCTCCGCGCCTTACAGAGATATCGCGTTCGCAAGATTGAGACGCACCTATGAACGGATGGACAGTCCCAAAACGTAATGCCTGGACTGGAGCCTCAGCAGAGGCATAAAAACACTGCACAAACTGAATTACACATCATTACACATAGTCTTATTCTGCTGGGGTTTCCTTATCGCACACAGGCACTTCTGTCTCTCCTGCTCTGTGTGCTCGCCATACAACTCCACCTCCCTAACAATATTTTTTTTTTTCCTTCCTCCTCGTGCTCTGGGCACTTGCCCTGAGCTCTAGATCAAGCTTCAGCGAACACCCCCTGGCCCGGAGCTCCAGCCTAAGACCAGCTGTTTACCATCTTGTTTCAGCTACAGGACCAAGAGGGTCTTCCTGCCTCATGATGACCTCCATTGCTAATTATTTTACATTAGCCAAGACATCTGTTGAACAGTTTTAAATATACAAATTATTTTAGCACTGATTAGATGGATTTCAATGGAACTCTTGTCATTATCTTGTTATCAACTAGCTAGCCCGCGGAGGATGGGCTTCCCCACTATAGCCGGGTTCCTCCTGAGATTTCTTCCCACTGGGGAGTTTTTTCTCACCACTGTTTGAGGATTTTTTCTCCCTACTGGGAGTTTTTTTTTGCCTCGCTGTAGTGGGAATAGGGAATAGGTAGTGGGAATAGGTTGAGCTCTGCCCTTCAGTATCCCATCTCTGACTGTAAAGCGTCTTTGTGACAGTGTATCTGTAAAAAGCCCTATACAAAATAAATTGAATTGAATTGAATTGAATCGACAATCCACAGATTACGAGAGCGATACCCATTAATACAACTGCTTTAACTCAGCAGCATGTGGTAAAATGGAGTTTTAATTGATGGTGCCGGCTCAGCGCTCGGGTTTCTGGGCCGTCAGTGAGCTTCAGTGTGCGTGAGACGGTCCTGTTGCTTTAATAAGAGGAAGTCAAACAACACAAGTACATGTTGTGCTTTTCGTGTTGAGCACAGCAGGATTCTTTCTCCAAAAACAACCAGGACAATAAAGAGCTCTCAGAAAAGGGATGGACACAGACAGAAAGGTGCGATGACAATGTGCCCAAAAACCACAGGCTCAAAATCCTATTAGAGCTGGAGGCAAGAGATGGGGTGTCTATCAGTTCCTGTCAGGAGGGGTCACCATGGGTCAAACCAGTAAAAATTCAGTATAGAAGCACAAAGGGCATTTCTCACTTCTTCAAACATAAGAGAATTCACCCCACCCCGCCCAGTGAAAAAGATTTTATACCTTGGCATACCACACTTAACTCTGGCATAATAAAAAATGTCACTTTCCAAAGTGAGCTTTTTAAAATTTAATTTGAGGGAGCAAGGCTACTATGGTGAGAGGGCAAGTCTGATAATTTACAGTTAAATGGCAAATCACTGCCAATTCTTGTGTTCATGCAACACAGCATACAGCTCAATAACCTTGCAGAGTAATTCATGCATCACCGATTGCTGTGAATTAGCTTGCCGTTGCAGAGTTAGCTAACAGCACTGACTCTACACAGCATTGGCCTGTAGTACCCTCAACCTCAAGATACACTCTGTCCTCTTTCTGGAAATGCTGAGCTCATTCCAGTTCACATGAAAATGTTTGGCTCTCAAATTAGCCTGACTGTTGCTTCTTTCTGACCTCGGTTTGTTGTCCTTCGTAATCACACCCAAGGGACTGGGTTTTAAATGCACAATATGGACCTAAATGCAGTTCACAATTCATTATGTAACGCGGCAATTCTATGAGGAGCGAAGACATTGTGACTGTAATAGCGGAGTCAACACACATTGCCAAGGAATAGTACAGTACTGTGACAATTTCATGCACCGTGCTGGCAGTGCAAAAGGAGTGTGAAACTGCTACGACCGGGAACAGAAACCAGAAAAGGGACAGAACATAACTTTCAATTAATGCTTGACCTTGACCTGCTCTCATTCATTTTATTAAAATTATCATGACGTGAACTTCAAAAACACTCAATAAAAGAGGTGCACTCAGTTCTTCTCCTTAAGTTCAGAAGAAAAAAAATGCTTCATTTCCACACAAAGTTGCATTTAAATCAAAGTTATTCAATTGTGGATACTTCTTGTTAATATTTGATGTCTTTAAACAACCTTGAAGTGAAGGTCAGATAGCACGCATTGCAGGATGTGCTAGAAGCAATTGGGAAAATAGAGTTGTTTCTCTTTTTTTAAGTGAATAGAACATTCTCCTGAAATGAATTTAATATTTAACCCCGGCAACACTGCATGGAGTAGGCAGCTACATGTTAAAACCGCAGATGGATTTTTCTAATTATTGGAAAACTTGTTGATCATGGAAAATGAATGAAAATGGGTCAGGATCACTTATTATTAGTTATAAGTATTTTTTTATGCCACAACTAATTTGCAGATGTTCATTACCAAAGATTTTAGAAGGGGGGGTGGGTATGTCTGGATCAAACATGCTGAAGTTTTTTTTTCAATGCCTGAAATTTACTTCTTTTTGCAACAGGCAAAAGCAATGGCAGTTGACTTAACAATCTATGAATCTCAGGCAATTCAATCAGATGGCGCGATTTTGCTTTTTTGGTTGTACAGCCCAGGTGAAAAATTTCCATGAAAACTTATTTACTCTCACAAATGAGGATGTGTTAACCTTTAAAGTGCTGATCAGTGCTATAGTCACACATGATGCAAACTACATAAAGCAAAACTTCAGATTTCAGCCTTCAAAAGATCAACAATTGTAACAATTGTTAGTTGGCCTGATGGGTTCTCAGGTAGCTGTGAGTCCCTCTGAAGGTCATTTGTCGACTACATACTAAGTGCTAAACTATTGCAGGAATAGTGTGAGTAAAAATAAAGCATTTAATGGGTTCAGGCAATAAAACTTCTACAAATGAAGCAGAAATCCAAGTTCAATCCAGAAAGAGGGGTGAGAATGACTAAGAAATGTACGGCAGTTGCTGAGTTAGAGCGTGAAAGAATCCCAAGTTTTTGAGAATGAGAAATCACTATGACTGTTGCAGCCCAAGCCATTGGCAACACAACTGCGACAACAACTCCCACTCGCCACCCAGTGACCTCCATCACACCTCCCTTGTGTGTCTCACCTCCCATTTCTTTCTGTCAGCTGACCCCAACTTCTTCAGAGATGATGCTGATAAAAACTTAACGCCGAAACGCGTGTGCTGTGTGCAACACGAGGGCAGGCATTACATCGCGTTATTTTCCACATGTGAACGGTAAAAAAGCAGGAAGCTTTCTTTTATATAGAGATGTCCTCGTGGAGCAACTTACCCCTGCATACTAAACAAACTCAAACAAAGGCAATTTTTAAACCCGAAGTGAAGGCGCCTCTGTGGGGAGGGGAGGTGTGATGCCTCACTTCCGAGACGGAGTATAAAACACAGGTGTAGGGTTGCAAGGATTTAGCTTGTGCTTTGATTGCATCAACTTTCTTGTTTTCTACATCCTGTGATTCATTTGTTGGTTGCCATCCAGGACCACTTGGGAAATAAGTGTTTTTGGTCATGCTTTTAAGCATTATCCTCAGGGATTTGTGTGTCATGATACCCCTTTGAGTTGTTGCGCCATTAAATAAATAAAAAATGAACTGAATTGAATTTGAATTTAAATTCAAATTGGAGCACCAGTGCCGCAGACTAAGGAATGAGGTTCAGAGCATCATGGAAGCACAGCGTACCAGCGCAGTCGGCTCATAGTAGCGCTTGAGCAATATCCTCCATCTGAGGAGCAGATGGGCCGGTGCGGAGAGACGAGAGAGTCGGCTAACGGTTCCAACACATGGTCCATGTTTTATTGATTACAGAGAAAGGTCAGTACACAGCAGGTCCGCAGCTCTGAGGTAAACAGCAGGAGAGAGGGAACAGAGGAGCGATAAAAGAGGGAACGCCGGAACGAGGAGGTGCGGGCGACCGAAATGAACAGCAGTCACATGACAGTAGGAGCGATACAAACAGGAAGTGACCAAGAGGAACAGCGAGACTTAAGACCTCAAAGACGGATGAGGAGGGAAAATATGAACAAGCGAGCCAGAGAGGGACGGATACTGGATGGAGAGAGAGAGAAGAGAGTAACTTTAGGACGGTAAAACAGGAAGTGATCAGTAGAGAGTGAAGGGGTAGAAGGAGGGGGGCAGGTACTGGTCCAGCAGTGTTTCACCTCCGAGGAAAAACTTGTGTTCAGGTGCAGAAGACCACTTCCTTCTCTTCTCTTCCGTCGGAGCCAGGAGCGTCAGACGCCGGCGAACCGCACGAACTCAGCACAGTCCCAGGCCGGCCGGAGGTCGACATCAGAGCAGACAGCGAGCACGTTCAAGCGCGATTTACTGACATGCCCATAATGCTAAGATACAGCAGCTGAGGATGAATGTGAACTAACAGAGCACGATTGGACCTTTCCACTACATACAGAGTGGCGACTGTGCGTGCTTGTGTGCCCACGCGTACTACATCCATACAACAATGCACACGCACTGACAAATTAGGCAATACCTATGGGGAAAGCATTTAAAAAAAAATCAATTATTAAAAAAAATAATAAATCAGAAAAATAATAACAACATTACATCCATCATGCCTGATGCTATGATATGGTAAACACTTTAAAATTGAGCCAGAGCAGTTCCACTGCGTGATTTTCCTGCCAGTGAAGTCAGTCCCATCTCCCGAGAAGAGACTCAGTGTGTGTGTGTGTGTGTGTGTGTGTGAGAGCACGCGTGTGCATGCGGGCGCACACAAGAATGTGTGAACTTATGAGCGAGTACGTGTGCAAACGTGCCGGAGTAAATATTTGCGTGCTTGTGCAAACGTGTGTTCAAATAAGCTTGTGTGTTTGTGACCGATCGTGAGCGTCGGTGCTTGTTGCGACGCCCTGGCCCGGAAACGCAGGCTCTGGCCTCCGCTTCCTGTCCTCACAGCATCAGCTTCCTGTCGGGGTGCTCGGCCCGACCAGTCCGCTGGTGCCGCACCTCCAGGTGCTTGCTCTGGACCCGGTCAAAGTGCTGCAGGAGCTCCTTGTAGTTCACTTGAGACGGGGTCGTGCGTCGCGACTCCGCAGGCTTCGAATCAGGCCTGTGAGAAAGAACACAAAAACCATATAAATACGCTTTGAGCCAAAGGTAACCTGACGACTGCAAGGACTGAACACCGATCCGAATCTGAATCAAAACGTGAATCGGATTCAAGAAATTTACCCGAGTCTGTGCAAACAGGAAATCTGTCTCAGTTTCGTAAATGTAGATCACATTACACAGTAACCGCAGTTCGTGGCTAAAAATCTCCCACAATATGCAGGGACAGCGGTTTCTTAGAAACACATGATCCAGTTTTCCGCTTGACCTATAAAATCACACTGAGTGGGAGTTTAAACGAATCACTATGCACAAGTAAAGACAGATTATCACAATGTCCTCTGAATGATTCATCAGTCAGGACTCCAGAGAACTAACCAGAGCTACATTACCACTGTAGCATAAAGACCTCTAATTTAGAAGTGCAAGTCAAAATGCACCCTGATCATGTGATTACTTCACCCTTGTTCCTCTTGAATACATCGAAACCAATCAAACCTACATCAAAGCAAACTTGATAGATCTCAAGGAAGTTCAAAAGTTTAAAGCCAATTAATATATTTGCCATAAGGGTGTTGTCAGTTAAATAAACAGTGCCGTAAAAAGGTTTCAAACTGCCATCTCCTGGATATGAATCTGTAAATTATTTCAAATAATTAGACTCCTTCCAGTCTCTCAACATTTTTAACCTCTCTGATACAGTGAGCATTTAGTCACAGCTGCTAAGACTTAATTGTGTGTGTGTGTGTGTGTGTGTGTGTGTGTGTGTGTGTGTGTGTGTGTGTGTGTGTGTGTGTATGTGTATGTGTATGTGTATGTGTATGTGTATGTGTATGTGTATGTGTGTGCGCGCGTGCGTGCGTATCTGTGTCCATCTGTGTGTATGCAAGCTTCTTCGTGCTCCCTGTGTCCTCACTGATCTCAGGCCAGTGACCTTGAATGATGATGAGGTTATTCATGGCTATTGTCTGAAGCTCAGGAAGCATTGCTGGACTGGATGGATCTTCAGCGTAAACTCTTTTCATTCAGATGGCCAGATCCCGTACACCGACATGTCGTCTGATTGCTACTCACAGGCATAGCAATTAAAGAGATGGGCAGTCCCCCACTCAAGCCAATCACAAATCAAATCAGGGGCCTATCTCCCACAATTCTGCACATACGGTCTCAACTGTTTGGCTTACTGCAAATGGTTCTTAACCTCTCAGCCAATCAGTGAGTGAAGGGGGCGTGTATTCAAAAATGGGAAGGGTCATAATGATAAATCAATCACGGCAGACATAACTCAAAGCCTGTAAATGCCGGACAGAAAAGAGCAAAGGGGATACGAGTGGCTAAACATTTCATAGTGAAATCATCCACCAGTTAAAGGAGCCGCGTCACGATTACTGCACATGCTCAGGATTTACATCCCAACACAGTGAATCTGATTGACTGCAAGTCATAATCTCATTCCATCCTTGCCAATCCGTCTTGGTTTTGCATTATATTTTTTACATTTTACTTACTCCAGCATTATGCTTTTTATATTAAGGAGCTTTCCATGCACATCTCAGGATTCAAAGCGCTATCTTACGCTTTAGCAATGAGATATGAAGAATGTAAGCTAATTGCCAGTGGCACTAATCATAGAGGAAGAAAAGTAATTACTAGATTTTGACTTGCAGTTGAGCAGATGTACTTAATAAGCCTGTGCAGTAATCATGAGACAGTTGCTTTAAGCTTTACAATAATATGAAAAACAAAACTGAGTAGAGCACTGCTCAGCCATCCCCAAGAAATGCCAAGGATTCTGGGACTTGTGAGCTTGTCATTTTCCACCACTGTGATCCCACTCCAAAATAAATGAATGCCTCTCATGCCCAAAACGCATCATATTATTCTGCAATTTTCCTTTAAGACCAGGGCTGTTTAACCTTGTTTTCTGAAACCCCCAGCAATGCGCATGAAATGATGATCAAAGATGGCGCAAGAACCTCATTTTAACCAGGAAAACACAGGATCACAGTTGGCTGAAAAGCTCTGGCTTTCCTGCACACCAACACTGCAGGCCTGAGATTCCTTAACCTTTCAGTCAGATCCACTTCAGCATTCCACACTTTAAAGTGAGTGTGTGTGTGTGTGCGTGCGTGCGTGCGCCTGGGTGTGAGAGTGCACATACTTGTGCCCATGTCCAAGGTGACCGCAATCCTCTGACACACACACACACACACGCAAATATGAGCAGCAGATATGGGGGGAAATGCGCTAAAAATAACGAAGGATGGCTAGAATTTGGAGAAATTCACAAACTCGCGGAACGAACTTCAGGCAGGAGTGATCGTCTTTCCCACTCAGTAGTACGGTGGACAGTAAACGACAGCTGTTCTAATGAGACCCCACACGACCGGGTATTGAAGCGATCGGCAGCGACTGTAAATGTCCTTTCAGCAGCAGAATGAAGGGAATAAACAGATTTATGAATCCCTGTCAGAGCCCGTCCCTCTATCATGATTAACACAAAAATGCACAATCCAACTACGCCCATCACGGGTCCTTTAACACCACAAACATTCAGCAGCAACAAATGCTCTCAATCAACTTCACTTCAGTCATTTTAACATTTGGCAGGAGTTTCCATAGGTACGAACACGAGCACATCGCACAATCCCTCTGTGTATCTGCATGGTAAAAGTAAGACATGCAGGTCTCTCCACTCCAGTCAATATGTACTTTCCGTGGGTCTCCATCTATTCCGCAGTAAATATATGCATTTGTGGGAATGTATTCGCTCTACAGGAAATGTGCATCTCTATCTGTTACAACATATGGCGAAAATGTCCTTTAATGGGTCTATCACTTCTACTATAAGTGTCATTTCTGGTGGTCAATATGTCCAATGGTAAATGAGCGCTTTTTGTGGGTTTCTCAGTTCTGCTGTAAATGTGGAGTTTATGTGGGGCTCTATAGTACTGTAAATGTGAACCTTCTCTGTGCCTCCATCCATTGACAGTCTCACTGACTGATGCAAATCCAGCAGCTCAAGCCATCAGAACTTAATCTACACACTCATGTCCTCAGGATAGTGTTAGTAATATCTGCAGAGAAATCTGGCCCCGTTCAAAGCGTTTACATCCCATACACAAATGCATGCATGCAAACACACACACGCGTGCACAGACACGCACACACGCAGCCATAGTCTGTTCTCTGGCCTTCCGCTCTGCATGTGCACAGCCCATGATTTGGGGATGATTTATGTGCCTCTGACCCAGGGGTGAGGGGAGGCCCCGTCGCCCCGAAGAGACCTGTGGGGACCCCTGCATTCTTGGCCCCAGATGGGGTGGGTGGGTGGAGGAGGCACTGACACAGAGATGGGACAGGCAGTACTGACCGACGTCACAGACACAACCTACTGACACCTCAGAGCAAACCCTGAACACACACACCTCTCTTACCTCCCTAACACACACACAGACCCCTTCTGCCTCTACTGCTACCTGTGTGTACACTTCATGGAAATGACCCTCCTTATAAGAGAGAGAGAGACGTGGGAGTGTGTTTCACCGCCCTGAGGAACAGTGTCCATCTCCTCCAGACACGCCACAGACACATGGGGACGAACTGCTCGGCCCGAAGCGTTCGTGTGGGTCAGAGTGATGGTCATCAGGGCTCCTGTGCTCTCCTGCTCTCCAGGAATAAGACACGCCCCTCGCTGCAGAACTTTCCAAACCTTTCAATTACTCACTGTGGAGGATTTCTGTAAATCAGGATTTCACTGCTCAGAGGAGACATGAACGCCTGTATAACAAACCTTACACAGGAAGTGACTGGTGCGGAGGATGTGACAGCACTACGGTCTTTACTGGGTCATTATTTTCACTCATTCGCTGAGCTGCTGTTCAAATCACAATGCAAGAGCCATGGCTTATTACTTGCACTAAAAGCTAATGACAGAGGCCTAAACACACTTCTGGGACACCATACTTTTAAAACGGGAAACACCATTGGTGGGAATCAACAAACTTTCTGAGTTGGGTGAGGCAGTGAGGAAGGGATAGGGTCTGCCTGCACTGACAACACCCTGCACCTCCACCCCTACAAACACACACACACGCACGCACACATCCCAAAATCAGTGCTTGCATGGCATGACAGATTGCGACCTTTCACCTGAGCATAATTCCTTCACCCTGCTTGTCCGACCTGTGACTCTGGCAGTGGGCGGTGTGGAATTCTTGGTAATGTTATCACGATGAAGAAAAACAGGAAGCTCAGGGTCTATGTCAGAGGCTCCACTGTCCTATAAATCCCTGACTGCCGGTCATCCGGCTGACCCCAGGACACACTTCCCTGTGCGAGAACCCTGGTATGGTTATGTAATTGGGCGAAGAGAGCTACAACGCAGTGATTGTTTGAGGATCCTCACTCAGTACTTATCAGATGGGCACTTAGAAGTGCATTGCGGGTACTAATAGTCCTCATAAGCTCTAATTTGGGTATGCAGCGCAGTGCATTGTGGGTACTCAATGTCCTCATAAGCTCTGGGTTGTGTACGCAGCGCAATGCATTATGGGTACTCACAGAGTCCTCATGAGCTCAGGGTTGGGTACGCAGCGCAGTCTGTGGGACAGCAGCTGGAAGGCCTGGCTCTGGGGCAGGAGCATCAGTAGGCCGTACAAAGCCTTTATCAGGTACGGGTTATTCTCCACATCCAGGAGCTGCAGCCGCAGGTCTGCGGAGAGGGAGAGGGAGAGGGAGAGAGAGAGAGAGAGAGAGAGAGAGAGATTTTAAGCACTTAGCATGTGCTGCAATCCAAATTTCCAAGGATGCAAGGCAACCCAGGAGCTGTAAAATTCAGTTCCCCAATCATCAGTAGTAAATTTCATCTTAAGTTCAATTAGTCTTCACAAGAGCAAACAAACCGTATACTGGAAATGTGACCACAGATTCAGTAACTTTGGAATATGGTTGTTTATGCAGCAAAACCTAATGGCTGTAACCACGGTGAAGTAAAAGAATTTATGATGATAGAAAAACTTATGATCAACTAAGAAAAAGATATTTCGTCCGTTACAGGCAGCCAGCCATGACTCAGATGCCCCCCCCCATGTCAGTAATCGAGCAAAGTGGAATCCTGGGATTGCGGAATTATGCGGCATCTGCAATATGGGTGTGTATGCATGAGTGCCGCATTCTACCATTATAGAGGAGAAGCAATTCGAAACGTTTACCAACTGCCAAACTGACAGACCACACACCGCAAACGACATCAGAGTACACGGACAAGGTGAGATGGCTGTAGTTCTCCCAATTCAAAATCACCCGGCAGAGCACACATTTCTTGAGTTCCACAGCACATTTGAAAGGCATTTTACAGCTAATAAACAAGAATGCCTCAGAGTCCATTTCAGTCCAACCACAGTCAGATAGTCCACTGAGGAAGAGGCGGGTCTTTATGATGGGAAACAGGATACAGCACACAGTTGGCTGAATGTGTTCAATAGATAGACAGCACATATTATGCACACAGTCATTTCAAACATTGCAACACTGTGAAACCTTGGAAATGCATACAAATATGACTCGAACATTTTACACGCACACATATTCACAACTTTCTCATACAGAGTGCTTAATTTACACAAACATTGATGGGCAGGTAAGTGCTTTCAAACTCTTTTGGAGATTGGTTCCAAAGTGTTCTCCGCCAGCTTCCACCCCACTAGTAAGAGGAAGTGACATCACAAAGCAGGGGAAGCACAACCAGGGGTACACTTCCAAAAAAGCTCATTTGCCAACTAGGTTAGCTACTTTCATAGTTTGAACCAGAGTCATGCAGAGAGAACTAGTTAGCGACTAAGCCTTTGGGAAACGTACCCCAGGCTGGCTGCCGATTCACCGAGGAGGAGCTGAACTGGCGGAGAGGTGCGAAAGGCGAAGACTAAAGGACGCCCAGACTGGCTCCCAGGGGACCGCAAACCCAGCGCAGCAGCTGCGCCTCACAGGCACGTCTGCGCTCCGTGCGGAAGAGTGTCACCTTCAGTACACTGGGACGGGGGGGTTGCCACCTCGCGCCCCCTCAAGAGGAGCATCTCAACCCCTCCGCTCACACTACCTAACTTTTTCATCTCTGTCTCCACCTTCGCTGTGTCTGTGACGGACTCCTCGCCTTTCACTTCTCATTAAATTCGTCTGGTTAAGTGACGGACGTAATGAAGCCGCCGAATCGCCCCCCTGCTAAAGATCTGACGGGTCTTCCGCCCTCTCCAGGGACTCGTTAGCTGGGGCAGGTTGTTTGTCTGAGGGGGTGAAAAGTGCTGAGGCAGCACTGCGGTCTTCTGAACTAGAGGTCGGGCGACTCCATTGCCTCATCCGTGAAGAATTTATCACTGCAGACTGCATCTCTGAACTCGTCCCTCGCCCTCTGACAAAGGGACTTTTGGATACCAACCTCGTTCTTGGACATCCGTGTCCCTGTATGTTACCATTCCAGCCCTGATTTGGCACACCCAATTCTACCAATCAGCAGACCAATGTAATCTCAGGCTGTTGAATGAAGTGTCCTTCACTGTGGACATTTACAAAAAAAACCAAGGGGATGGTTGATCTTTCCAGAATAGGGCTTGTCACCACTGCCTGAGAGCAGCACTGTGCGTGCAGTGCAGAGGGGTGCGAGTGAAAGCATCTCTCCCTCTCTCTCCCTCTCTCATCCCCCGTTACTGAGTCTGAATGTAGGCCTGCACTCGCCTGCAGCCATCAGCAATCAGTTCTGCCCCAATTACCAAAACTGCACTGACAACAGAGACCAAAAACACACACTTGCGACATCATTCACACAGCACAGTCACATACAGACAATAAAAACAAATATTAATAGAAACAAATGAATACACTGGGAAACACCGGGCATTAAAGAACAGACAACCAGTTCCAGCAGGGATTCATTCACACACATACAGAAAACCGGTCCAAATAGTCCCAAGACAAGACAGCATATAAAAACTAAAGATTAAAATCTCACTCAAAGTCACACAAAAGGATGCAATTACACACAAATCACACACACAGGGACATCACAACACACAAGACACCCGCGTGTGGGAGAAAGGGAGGTCGCTGAACCATGATGCACCGGCGTGGAGCAGGTCTGTGAGCAACGCAGTGGGTTGGCTGGGAGTCCGTCCTTTTTCCCCCGTTAAATCCTAACCTTATTTTATACGCAGCGATGCTCAAGCCGCATTCTACATCACAGCGCTAGTCTCCGATGCGCGAGGGCAGAGCATAGATGCCCACGACCCACACGCGTGTGGAGCCAGCCAGTGTATGACATCACACACATACTGAGACGAGGTGCAGTCGGCGCTGCGGCTCGATGCGCTGAGATCAGTGTGCGCTCAGCTGTGGGCTAGAGCAGCATTAGCAAACGCCATCACAGATGACCTCTTCAGTTCTTCATTAGCTTCACAGCCCTGACGCATTACGTCTGGCTCTGCTGGGCACACGCTGGCCTCTTCGGCTGCAGGCATCAGGTGGAGCGGCGCGGAGGACAGGGGATTGAGGAAGAAAAAAAGGATGGAGGGTGATGGAGAGAGAAGTTAGGGATTGGAGACGGGGATAACTCACATGTGAAGATGGGGCTCTCGATGAGCTGGACCAGCTTGTCCACTTCCATCAGGAAATCCACCGTCACTTCCAAGTCACCGCTGATTGGATGACGTCAAGGAAAGGCAACAGCCACGCAACGTCACTGCCCCCAAAGAGATTGCGGCGAGAGCTGCCACGCTCTCCCCTGCCCTAAGACACCATCTATCCCTTCTCCTCTGATGACACTTCTAATAAACGCGACACACACCCCAACACCCACCCATACCCCTGCTAAAAAGATGATACATGAATCTGATAAACAGCCAGTCAGGGAAATACCAGCTAGGCTGAGCCACACCTTTAGAGTCAAGTTTGCGGGATTGAAAGAACAGCAGAGAGTTAGAAAGGGAAAAGTATTGAGGACCGGCCAAGGGGCTCGAGACCAGATCAGGAAACCACTGACAAATGAGCAGAGGATCACCAATTTGCCCAAAATGCGTGACGAAAATCTTTGAAAGGTTTAAAACCAATGTACCTGAAAGAAGGATTGGAAATAATCGAGGAATTTCCGTGTGCAAGGGGCGAGGATTCAAGCCTTGGCTGAGTAAACTTGATCAACAATCACTCAGGCAGCGCTGCATCAGGAGCCGTTATTCACCTACTAGTGATAAAACCATGTGAGCTCAGGATTACTTTGGCTAACCTTGGTCAGGTAACACACTACACAGCGAGACTGGTCAATGCCAGTTAGAGCTTTACTATGCAGTAAGAATGCCTCAAGTAAACGGTGTCCAGATACGCCGTCGACTTCTCTGGGCTTAGGGGCGTCTGCGAAGGACCATCACAGAATAAAACAAGTCCTGGAAGAAAGTGATGCCTTGTGATTTGGACAAAAAAAAAAAGATGTACTATCAAAACACCCAATACTCCTCTTCCCCCTCCACACACCCACCCCGCACATTTTGCCTGACTTAGTCAATTTAACATCTTGACCCTCGGCTTTTCCCTGTGTGATGGAAAAAAGCTTCTGGGCTTCTTTTGGTTTATTTCACGCCTAACATTTTTCAAAGGTTTGGAAGAACACACCCTTTCACCCATCATAAATGACTACAAAGTAAAAGTAGCTATTTTAACACTAAGGGAGAGAGTATCGCATAGCCAGAAGCACTCGCCAAAACCGATGTATAGCAGCGATGTTGGGGGGGCAGGGGATGTGGGGTGTTCTTTAATGATATCTTAGGTGAGATATATCTGGTTGAAATAAAAAAAAAAACAAAAAACCAAAGACATTCATGATTTTTTCATATTTTTCTGGGCCTGAATAATTGATGTCTGCTCTCCTCATGTTTGCATGATGACCTGCCCGCATGCGAAGCCTTATTCTACTTCACACAGTGGCGAAACAGTCAGTCCACTGGGACCCTCACCCCCTCCAGCAATGGTACCGGTTCAGATGTGGAATCATGTTCAGGCCAACAGTTGCTGAGTTCAGCACAAAGACCGAAAACAGCAAGAAAACGGCATCCCAGTAAGAAGTTACGAAAACTACGGCGACGTCCACCTGACTACCTCCTGAGGTATAATGCAGTCCATGCGCAAAGACCAAAGATCGAGGGTTACGGTCAGGGTCAGGGCCGAGGACTGAGCCCAGGGGAGTGTGTTCGCCCTTCAAAGCCCTGGATTACACAGTCAGCTCTGACACAGGGACATGGTGTTCTTATACCGGACAGATTTAGAAGTTCCTGTTGCCTTCAAACACTGAGGAACCGAAAACGGGCAGTGCAGCAGGATCGGCGGGCGTGAGAAGGATACAACTTCTGTATGAGGTCGTAGGCGTGGCGGTAGTTCTGGGTCAGGAAGCAGAGGGACACCGTGGCGACAGGGTTGTGACACCAGGAGCGGTACAGGCAGCAGAACAGGGCGCAGCTCTCCTGCAGGGGAGAGATCAGGTGAGATTCACACACACACACACACACACACACACACACACACACACACACACACATTCACAAACACGGGCACACACACACACACACACACACACACACACACACACACACACACACACACACACACACACATTCACAAACACACTCACTGATGCACAGACACACCAACACTCACCCGCTGTTAGGCCCAAAACTTTGACAATGACACAATCTTCGTAACGTCTAATCTCACAGAGGACACAGAGGTCATGTCCTCAGAATCCCCGCCCCCATTTCCAAAGCCCTTTCTAAATCGCATTAAAAATGATGAGTCGCAATTTACTCTTGAATTTAATCACTAGCTATTAATATCATCTCAATTTTAAGCCCAATATTAAAGCAGGAAGGAGAGTTAAATTTGGGCTAATTCTGCACTACCTCCTGCGCCCCGCCCCCTCACCCCCCCACCCACGGCCCACACAGTCTCTCGACTGCAGATTTAGGTCCTGGCTATAGTACCGCTGACAAGTAAAGTACAGGTACACGCAAACAAACGCAGGCACAGGAAAAGACGAGCTAAAGCGAGAGAAGACGGCGCCGAGCGGCGCAGGCCCTGACCTGTGTGCGCAGGTCCTTCAGCTGGTTTCGCAGCTGGAAGAGCTCAGCGGACGTGAGCAGGATGGTGTTCAGTGTCTGCACCATGGTGGAGGCAAACTTCAGGTCCTCCTCCTTCAGCAGGATGTCCGCCATGGAGTGGAAGATGTTCTCGGCGTGGAGGAGCAGGCAGAGCTGCCTGATGGATGGAGGGAGGGAGCAAGAGGGGTCAGTGAGGGGAGAATCAGGTACAACAGGAAACCCCAACACCCCCCCACCCCCACCCCCAACCGCTGCCCCACCCTCCTGCAAGGGGAGAGAGACGAAGCAAGACTGCAGCTAGACCCTGCTTACAGCCTGCAGCATTGCCACCAGGAAAATGACATTAAAATTTGAAAGGCTTTTTGAGAGCTTTTGGTACTCTCAACCACACTTTCTGAGAGACAGAAACACCACTTTTCCACATCCAAGCATTGGTGGTTCAGTGGTAGAATTCTCGCCTGCCACGCGGGCAGCCCGGGTTCGATTCCCGGCCAATGCAAAAACCTTTTTTTCAACCCCCACCACCTATTTCTGCTTTGCACAATAATCAGCAAAATGGCCTCCTGCCAAGACGACTAAATCTTACATTTTTGGGTTTCCTCTCTAGACAGCACTGAGGATGCAGGCAAATGTTCACATGCAGGCAACTAAATGACTGGGAGTGAGCGATCAGACAAAAATACATGTCTGTTACTAGATGAAAAGAGATTGTAGAAAATGATAGTCTTCAGTTTCTCCAACGAGAGACATACTTCCTAAAGACAAAGTGAAGTGTGCTCTAAAACAGAGACAGACTTGCTGATGTGGCAATTTTCCCCCCGTTTCAACCACTATTTTAACATGCCCAGCATTGGTGGTTCAGTGGTAGAATTCTCGCCTACCACGCGGGAGGCCCGGGTTCGATTCCCGGCCAATGCAGCGATTTTTGAAAATCACAGCACTTTATGTCATCTGCCACTTAAGGTAAACTTTCTTCTAAAACCACTCAATGAAATGTGAGAGCAAATCAGCGGTGCGAGACAGCAGTAGCGCGACACTTGCTGGGAGTTTCAAGCCGAGGCATGTTACAACTGGACAAATCTGACTGAACACAGAAAAAGGAGTGTGAGAGGGGCAGCTAAATACTTTACATTCTGCCTAAGCTCACTTTGAATGCAGAGTTTGGATTCACCAATAGATCAGGAATATTATTCTGCAAGACTTCTGCAAGTTAATAACAAACAAGCCTTCTCACTGTAACGATGCAAACTGCTAACGGTTTCAAGAAGTAAGGATAGATGGATGGAAGTACGCAATTTAAGTGGACGTGCTTTCATGAGCACAAATGCCTCTCTGGATTGCGCAGCAGCTGTTTCCCAGATCCCGGGCGATGGAGCTCAAACTCTGTATTGGACCAATATAACAAAATTGTCCCGATAAATCAGTTACACAAACAGATGGGAAAATAGGGCTCAGGTTCACAAATACCAGCAAACGTACGATATTTAAATCATGAATATGAGCGAAGCCATCAGCCTCAAGCCCCCGCCCCCCCTTTGAAGGTCGAGTTTATTTAATTTTATTTTCTATCTAGCGCCAGATCTCAACAGAAGTCATTTAAGGTTACCTGTCCTGTAGAACAGGTCTAGACCTTGTCCTTTTATGAAAAAAACTAAATAGTCTTATGTTATTCATCATATTTGTACGACGGCGTGTCATTTCTGTTCCTGATGCGCGCATACACACGCGCACGCACACACACAAGCGCACTCCCAGCAGCGGACAGAGAGATCGGGGGAGAACATGTCACGTCAACTGTCTGAAAAGCAAAAATATCTGCGTTTTTAAATGCTCCCAGGCTGGTCAGGATGTTAACACTCACTCTGCAGTGAGTAGGAGCTGTGTTTAGTTCAAATAACTGTTGAGTTGCGTTATATAGCGTAAATTGATATTCAGTGTTCTCACCAGTGCATTTCAGCGTAGCGGTTACCCGAAAAAAACACGCTGTGTCTTGGCCCGCTACGCTGTCTTTCAAGCTGCGTGCTTGCAAAGTTTTACACATTTTCCTGTAAAATATGCACAAATTTTCCTAAAAAATGTGTTTCTCTTCTGTTGTCTTCCCTGCAAACCAATAGCGTAAGGTTTGTTTTGACAGAAACAACCATGTGCACATCGTGATATGAGATTGTTTCGGAAAGAACGGGGGGTGCTTGATACTCCCGTTTTCCACCGTGGGTGAATGATTAATACAGTTTTCAAAACGTAGCAGGATCACGTAAATAATTCCAGGATAACGGTTTTTTTCCCATTGATTGTTGCCGTAAATCTTACCCAGATACGAGAGAGCCATTATCTGATTGGCTTTTGCATCGCCCCTTTCCCTTTTTTTTTTTTTTCCTTTGATTGGCTGGCAGGTGGAAAGCTGCCACCAAGAACTCCAGGGGAGACGTGTTTGACTCCTGACGGTTTCTACAGTTCCTACTGTTGGAAATTCTTTTCATTTTAATTTCTTTTTTGCATGCGAAATACAGCGTGTGGCGTAAGTACGTGACGTACGACTGAAATTAGTGACAATCATGCTCATTGGGTGAGACTTGAGAGCCCAGCAGTAGCATAACCCCAGAGTTCACATCAGGACCAAAGCCTTTGCAAGTTTACCTTTCGCTACAGTGGTCCCAGGTATTATTTCAAGAGATTTTACATGCAAGATTTGCATTCTAGGTGAGTATATATATCCTTAAATTGGGCCATCTGCACCGTCAAATAGGCCTCAAAAAACCATAAACCCCCCCCATTTGCATTTCGGCTCTGTTGCAGTCAACTGACAGCATGAAATCCAAAGAACTGTCATTACCAGTGGAGCAAGCAATCATTACGTCGAAACATCAGAACACAAAAATCAGAGAAATGAGAAAGATATTAGGTGCAGCCAAATGGACTACTTGGTAGATTATTCGCGAGAATAAATGCCTTGGTGAGCCCAGGAACACCAAAAGGCCTGGAGGACCACAGAAAACTATTGCTGGAATCAGAGGAAGTCTTTCTCCGCAGAAGAAAACCCTCTAAAGGCAAAGTCAAGAAACCCTTCCGCGCAGAGAGCATAAATGCATCAATTTTTAACAACTAAGGGAAGAATTAATTTTAAATGATATGAAATATGAAGGAATAAATGAAAACTGGCCAAACCTGATAAGGTTGAGTTTTCAGAGTTTCTGTAATGGTAATTTAAATGAATGATTGAAAACAGGTCGTGACTGATGTATAGCAATGCTAAGTATAAATGTACAAAGAGTGTAAAACACATGCACCATAGGTGTGGACAACAGACCAATACTGCAAGATGCTAATATTGAGGGTAACAGAATGACGTTATGCACAAAACAAGCCAAAGCCACCTGTGACCCTGGTGCATAATGAACATGTTTCAGTTTATATGGCAGTCGGTAAATTTTCCCTCGTTGCAGCATCATTCAGATTCATGTGAAGTTCTACCATGAGTTGCATTCAAAGATGCACTGACTGAAACACTAGTCTGATTGCTAATTACATGCTAGCTAAAAAGAGGCTTCTCCTGGAGAACCGAGTCTTCACTCAGGTGTCTGAGGAGGGAGAGAGGGAGAGAGGGAGATGTGTTCCAGACAGGGGTGCCAGTACAGCCTGTACTCTCAGAATGAAAAGACACAAAATGAGGAGGAGAATAGACGTCCTTAAGATTCACCAAGAAGCAATGTGCACTTGCATGCACATACAGGGATCAAAATTAACAGCATCCTGACGTCCCAGGGCTGCAAACAAGTGATTTGAGACACTCAAAATAGTCATTTGGGACCATTTCAGATTGGGGGGAGATTGAAGGTTTTGTGTGTGCCTCGTGGAAAGAGAGGAGTGGTCTGTTGCCATTAAGTAGCCAATCAAGAGCTGTTATGTGGGCATCACTAACATGTGCAAACTAACTTCAGCTCTGCATGTTTTGCTGACTCATGTTAAGTCATGGGTAACGTCGGAATGCAACAATTCCTCGAGAGAAAAATAACGGGCGTTTTGAAATACCAAGAATGCCAATTTTGGACCAGCAATCTTGTGAAGAATGTTCTCCACGAATGCTCTTCCAAGAACAGGAGGCCGGAGAACATTTTTATCTGCATTTGAGATGCGATTTTAACCCATGACGTGCAAGAGGAGGAGGCTGTCCTGTCAGTCCCTGTGCCTGCTAGGTTAACCAAAATTATTCAATATAAGCTCCTCACATCGCACAGCTTCCATCAAAAAAGCATGGTAGACTCTATAGAGATTAGTCCTTAAGAAATGGTGGAAATCAATAAGTGGATAAGCTCTTCTGAAGGAACGCATCATTCAACAGCATTTGAGGCCCAAATAATCCCTTCATCCGTGCCAGTCCAGTGACAAAGGCAGTGCCGCCTGCATCTGGGCGAGGTGCGAGACCAGGCTCTGTGATATGCTGTAGATCTGCAGTAGGAGCCAGGCTCCATCATAAATGCAACAACGCCCATGCAAACAGTAGGCCACATCGGACCAGCCATTAGCCCTGGTCCATGAGCCACCATCTGCCACACTGCCAGCCCCAGAATCCCGCAGCGGCCATAACTGCCAAAATATCCATCCCTCAGAAACATCAATGACCACCTGAAGTCACATGATCTGGGCCAGCAGAGAAATTGCCAACAACACATTTATGATGAGAAATTCACAGTCACCGAGGAAACAACGATGAAGGCCTACTTTACTGATCGCTAAAAGTGCAAGCACATCGACAATCACAGGCAGGTGCCAGACTGAAAATCATTCTCGGTAAAATGATAGTCAGGGCACGGTCTTTCTCGGTCATTTAATAAGCACCAAGAGACGATGCTTTGAGCCATGTACATAAAACGCCACGTCGTTGAATATCATAGCATTCATTTTACAGTAGATCCCACAGCATACTCTTCCACCGCTACATTAAAGCGGGGCAAGTTTGCGCACACATGATAAAGTACCACTAATCTTCAGTATTTTTGAGTCAAATGCAGCCATTTACAGCTAGATTCTATCCCAATGGTATAAATAGGCACTTCATAACCTTTTCTTCCAGCAGGCAAACAGCCTGAAAACTGAACCAGACCGTGCGCCAACACATGAACAAGGGGAAGCCCAGGAGGCGGGGCAAACGCTTTCCCTCGCACGCGCGACTGGCCAGGGCATGCCAACACAGGCTGTGACTGGCTGCAGGTCACTAAGAAACCATCCAATCCCCTCGCAAAAACCATCTTTCAGTGAGCGAAGCTGGGATTGCATGTCCCGATTGGCAACAGAGCAGGAAGTGACCAGTGACACATGGCCCTTTGACCTGAGCGCTCTGCATGTTTGGTGGCAGATGCTGGCAGGAGTCTGGAATCTCACTGCAACAGAGGGGCAGGGGGCTGGATCTGTGTATCAAAATGGCCTCCATCTTGGTCATTTTTAGTTTGTGTTACTAACCAGCTAATCCAGGGAAAGCAACCAAGTGCACTGTATGCCGTCATCCACACTCACCCACACAGGTGCCAACCAGGATAAAAAATTCAAATACAACCCTAATTCCAAAATAGTTGGGACGAAGTGTAATTTGTGAGTAAAATCAAAATGCAATTACTTTCAGATCACAAGCCAATATGTTATTTACAATAGAACATAGATAACATTTCAAATGTTGAAACTGAGACATTTGGATGGATGTCTTAGAGAGGCTGAGTCTCTCAGAAGTAAAGATGGCCAGAGGCTCTCCAACCTGTGAAGGCTTATGTAAAAAAAAAAATTGTGGAATACATTAAAAACAACTAGCACGTCGCCCGTGGGGATAAACGGGTCCGAGATTCAACCCACATGGGACCCAATTTTCAGCCCAAGTTTAAATTTCATCGTTTTATGCAACTTCGCTTTTATATTATAGTGAACAATGCACCATTATAATGTTATCACATGCACCTCGATGATGTCATCACGTTGCTATGGTGTTTCTATAAACGCTGCCCCGACATTCCGTGCTCAGTGGAACATGAAGTCGCCTGCAAGATGGAGCAAAATAGTGTTGCTCGCGATATGCCGCAGATACGTGCCCAGTGGAAAATAGCCCAGATTGGCCGCACACACGCACACACACGCTACACAGTACACAGTACACAGTACACTTGGCTATTATAATATAGATGTTCCTCAATGTCACATTGCAAAGGCTTTGAAGGTCTCATTGTCGACAGTGCATAACATCATCAAAAGATTCAGAGAAACTGAAAAAATCTTTATGCGTAAGGGACAAGGCCGAAGACCGTTACTGGATGCCCATGATCTTTGGGCCCTCAGATGCCACTACATCACTCACCGGCATGATTCTGTCATTGAAATTACTAAATGGGCCCAGGAATACTTCAAGAAACCACTGTCTGTAAACACAGTCCACCATGCCATCCACAGATGCCACCTACCTAAAACTCCATCATGCAACAAGGAAGCCATTGTTGAGCATGATCCAGAAGCGCCACCGTGTTCTGGGGGCCAAGGCTCAGTTAAAATGGACTGTAGGAAAGTAGCAAAATGTCCTGTGGTCAGACACGTCCAAATGTGACATTCTTGTTGGAAATCATAGGCGTCGTGTCCTCCCGGCTAAAGAGGAGAAAGACCACCCCTCCTGTTATCAGCGGTGTGGTTATCAGTTTGGTGTGGGACATTTGCATGTTTCAAAAAGCACCATGAATGCTGAAAGGTATATAAAGGTATAAGAGTAACACATGCTCCCCTACAGATGACATCTATTCCAGAGAAGGCCTAATGTATTTCAGCGGGACAATGTAAAACCACATACAGCAGCTATTGCAACAACGTGGCTTCGTAGTAGAAGAGTCAATGTGCTGAACTGGCCTGCCTGCAGTCCTGATCTTTCACCGATTGAGAACATTTGGCGCATAATTAAGCGAAAACGCCGTCAAAGGAGACCCAAAACTCTCCAGCAGCTGGAAGCCTGTATTAAACAAGAGTGGGATCAAATTCCAATGGCTAAACTCAAGAAACTTGTCTCCTCAATGCCCAGACGCCTCCACTCTGTGTTAAAAAGAAGAGGGTATGCTACATCTTGGTAAACAGGCCCCTGTCCCAACTTTTTTGAGACCTGAAGCAGCTATCAAACTTGAAATGAGCTCATTTTGTGAATAAAATTGTAAAATTTCTCAGTTTCAACATTTGCAATGTTATCTCTGTTCTATTCTGAATAAAATACTGGCTGGTGTTATTTGAAAGTCATTGCGTTTTGATTTTATTAACAATTTTCACTTTGTCCCAACTATTTCGGAATTGGGGTTGTATTTCAAACAAACCCATTTTTCAGAAAATAATATAATTGCACAATGCATTTCAAAACGAATGGTGGTGAATTACAAACACGCTTTTCAGCTTCTTTAAAAACAAGCAGGTAAACATCAGTCACAGGAAAATGCCCAGAGTCACCTGAGGCCGGCGCCCTTTATCAGCACCTCTGCCGATTTGCTACGGCAAAGACCACGCCTTCAACATCGCTGGCAAAATAATGAGGTCACAATTTAAAAAGTAACAAGAAGTGAGCAAAAACTGCTGGCTGGGAGGTCCAGGCAGCCAATAGGACGAAAGAAAGAACATTTCTGTTATCTTTCAGTCAATACGCAACATTTTTGCCTCTTGCCTTGTGATTTGAAAGCATAACAAGAAATTTCTGCCCTCTGGCTTCCCAAATTTCCTACCCTGATGGAGACATGGAACAACTGGCTGACTGAGCTATCTAACAATAAAAGATGCGAACCAGCAACCCCCTTGAATAAAAGCCTGTGCATCAGCTTAGACGGAATTACCAGAGGATGAATATTTTTTTTTTACATTGTGAGGGACGGGATGACATTCCCTCATGATGGAATTCAATCAGCAGACACACAACTATGATTCACATTCTCTCTCCAGTCACTTCTAGCAGCAGGTGTTCCAGAAACGAACACCTGCAGACTGCGTGCGACAGACGTGCAGCGGTTTGAACTCCTCTGACACCGAAGCCAACAGCAGCACCTCGCCTGTGAACTGCTAAATAACCCAGGAAGGGTCTCCCCAACACAGGAGAAAGTTCCACTTCTGCCTGTAAACTGTCCAATTAAATCTCTCATTAACAGTCCAAGCTCTCGTTTCAGACGAAAACACTAAAGCAACCTTGACGGCGGTAGAGCTCATGTGAAAAGCGAGTGGAAAGTGCCAGAAGGGAGGTGGTCCACACAGCCAAAAGGAGGAAAGAAATAATTTCCCTCAGATGCCAGTCTATTGGGGGTGAAATTAACTGGCAAGAACGCCCCGCACCGCACCCCCCCCCCCCCCGCACCGCGCACCCCCCCCCCCCCCCCGCACCGCACCACACCGCACCCCCCCCCCCCCACCCCCCCCGACAGGAAATGGAACACAAAAAAATTTACCACAACACCAAACACAAAAGCTCTCATCAGTCCGAACTAAAGCAAGAGATGGCCATTTCCTTTATCCGGGGGCATTTCACTGTGATGACGTTACACGCCACTAAGCCTTGTTTTCTTGGCTTGACAGAGGACAGCTCTTAAAACTACACTCTTCACATCCAAAAAGCAGTATTTGTGGTTACAATTTACGGCCACATAAGTACAGTCCAAGAAGCAACAGCCAAGTAAAGAAGTCGACGTCCATATTAACCAGGAAACTCATCCAAAGACAAGAAGTGTTCGGTCACAACCAGTAGGGATCATGGATTTCTGTATTTGAGCTCAAAAACTAATCAAGTCCTCTTTTTTGTGGTGAAACAGCATTTTTTCACTAATCTGCTCAAGGCTGTGGGACAGCGTTTAAATTAATCTGCTCAAGGTCACGGTACAGAAGCTCAGTCTCTGAGTGGATTTCAAAGACCGCAGTGTCACTGCCACAAGACTACACTAAAGATTCACTAAGACACTGAGAACCTACCTTCTGAGAAATCAGGATGAAAACCAATAAAAACCATAGAATAGAATAAGAAAGAAATAAACTACCTCAGTGCATTTTTACATCAGGTTCTATTTACTGTATACACATGCAATGCCTCTACTATACTGCAAATGAAACAAAAAAATAGTTTGGATTAGAGACCTGTCCTTTTAAAAAGAGAGTGAGTGTAACGGGCCTGTCCCTTTAAGAAGAGAGCGGGTGTGAGGGGCCTGTCCCTTTAAGAAGTGAGTAAGGGTGAGTGGCGTGTCCCTTTAAGAGCCAAGTAAGTGAGGATGAGGTGCCTGTCCCTATAAGAAGTGAGTGAGAGTGAGGGGCCGGTCCCTTTAAGAGCTAAATGAGGATGAGGTGCCTGTCCCTTTAGGAAGTGAGTGAGGGGGAGGGGCCTGTCCCTTTAAGCAGTGAGTGAGGGTGAGAGGCCTGTCCTTTTTAGTAGTGAGTGAGAGTGATTAGCCTGTCCCCTTTAGTGAGTGAGAGTGAGGGGCCTGTCCCTTTAAGAGTCCCTGGGTATATGACAGGCTGGTGCTCACTCCCAGCAGAGTAGGCAACACACCACTCCACAAGTAAAAAAACTCCCATAAATTCAACCAAAAATCTTAGAGAACATGAATCAGAACAATAAATGAGGAACAACTACTTTCTTGAGAACAAAAAAAAAAAAAAAACAAACTTATGTTTTTCACTCTACTACTCGCCCCCTGTTCCTGCTGAAGGCCAATTCAAACTCACGCACAAAATATTCCCAGGATCTGTTTATAATTCCCTGAACATAAAGCCACAGAGTGATCACTACCAGAAGGGGCTTCCTTCCTTAAATATCTTTCAAGGAACCTCAAAATCAGTTTATTCATGGGACTTCAGTAACGGAGCCAGAAAGAAAAAGGCTAACTTGGGCATAGGTGCAGCCCAAAAAGCCATGAGGGGGGAGCAGAAGAGCTGCTATGGCGCATACAGATGCGAACGCCTGAATCTAACAGGAGATGATTTAAGACCATCTCCCCAGGAGATTGTGTCCTTGTGAGATGGTTAAACCAACTGGACTAACCCGTCTGAGTGATTAAGATGGCAAGACTCAACATGACAACAATGGCGCCTGCCCTAGTGCCAATGATGCAAGGCCCTGTGCTAAACTTATGCTTAAAAGGCCCTGTTCTTGTTTGTCCCAGTAAACCTCAGTCCGTGCCTGATACATGAAACCGTATCTGCCTGATGGTAAAAGAAGCTGTCCCCATCTGATGAGCACATCAGTACATATCTGTCCCGGATTGATGATGTAACACCCTGCACTTACCTGATGATGAAAGCCCCCCGATTCTCCAGCAGTTTCCTCTCCAGGCTAAAACGCTTCAGCAGGTTGATCATGAACTTGTAGAAGTAGGAGTTCATGCTTGGGGTGGAGGGGGAGGAGTCAGCTGCCTTCGAACCTGAAACACAAAGATAACGACAAGGGTCTTACACTGACGCCCTGCCCCCCACCCTCTCATCTGTGCAGATTCCATCGTTTTACACATCTCCAACATCGTATAGATGTACAAACCCTTCCATCAACATATCATGACAGACTTTCAAAATCTTATGGAGTTCACATCTCAAAATAACTACGCCATGTATTACAACCCCAATCCTGAAAATGTGAGCGCATTATGAAAAATGCATTTAAATCAAAAAGGAGTGGTATGAAAAGGTTAGACACCGTTCCCTACTCTGAAGACACTACACAAAACATTATTTAATGCTTTAACTTGTGAATTTTGTGCTTGTTTCAAAATAGATGGCAGCAACAGAGTCCATAAAGGTTGGCGCAAGGGCAATTTAGCACTCATATTGGTGTGACATTCTGCAACAATAAGGCGATATGAAACAGCCGATGTGAAACAGGTGAGTTAATTGTTTCACAGTTGAAAAGGAGCTTCCAAAAAAGGCCCAGTCCCTCAAGAGCAATGATGGCTCAAGGCTCCTCAAATCTTTAACAGATGTATGAGCTAATCCCTCACTTGAGCAATGTTCCCACAGAGACAAATGGGCAGGATTTTGGGCAACTCGCGCTCTACAGTGTGTAATATGATGGAAGGAATCCAGTCAAATATTGGTTTGTTAAGGGAAAGACCAAAAACCCCCTTTAATATGCGCATGACCTTTAACCCCAAAGACATCACTGCCTTAATGACCATCATGCAAGAGTGATGGATTTCACTAAGTAGGCTCAGAAATACTCAGAGGAAACTGTGTCAGAAAACATCATCCACACCTATAAAAGGAACAGAAGACCTGCATAATAGATGAATGAGGAAAATTCTGATTGCTAGACAAACCCATGTCTTAATTAATCTCACTCGTTAAGCGCGCACTAAGGTAGCACAATGGTAAACAGTGGACTGTACAAAGTTTTTTTTTTTTTCCTGCAAGGTAAACAGACAAATCAGTCTTTTCGTGAAGTTTTTTTGGTTTTCCATGCGTCAACTTTTTCTGAACCAGGATTGTCGAAATGGCAGGCGGTGTCCCCATTATTGCTCGGCAGTTCCATCCACAGCCAGGGTGAGCAGACAGGAGACTCGCCCCTACACACTGCATCCAGCTCCCCACTCCTAACAGCTCCTGTTCAAGAAGCTGAGCCCTGAGATCCCAGCAACCACAGGCTGCAGGAATTCAGGGGGAAAATGGGATTTTTACAGGGGGCACAAAAGAACTGGACAGCTTCTATTCAAGCAGGCCAACAGACCCCTTCTTTTCTGGGTCAGAAGCGCAGAGATGAGAGAAGCGGCATTTGGATTCGGTCCCGGTGTGGAAGGCAGGATGAGCAGCAATGAAACACCAGAGCCTTGTCTGTAGCTTCAGCCAATCAGAGAAAGATTTGCAAAACAACTCTTTTTTACCACCAAGTGCAAGTGCGACTATCTCATGGGGGGCGTTTTTCGTCCACTAGGTTTCTGCAACAACGGCCCACAAAACTAACCCTCTACCTGCTCCACCTCTGCCACCATCCCCACCAGCAGCGCTGACAAAGATGGCAGAGACAAAACCGTTGACAGGAGTGCCGATTTTAACCCTGAGAGTGCCAAATGCAGCTGTTGTAGCTCAATGACGTAAGATAGCAAGATCAATGCTGCTGAAAACCTATCATGTGGCAACTTGCTTAAAAGAGCTCCCGCAGGAGAGCTCTTTAAAACAAGCAGCTACGTGACAGGTCTTCAGCAGCACAAGATAATTAAATAATTAACTTTTTTTAAATTTCTTTCATCACTTTAAGGGTTAAAGTGGTTCTTAGGGGAGGGTTAAACACTAATTTTAATTCATTGCAGTTGTTCATTGCCATTTTTTTATTTATTAAGCGGATCGGAGTGTAGCCAATAATTCTGACTTCTCCAGGGGAGAAAACCCCGCCCCCGTCTCCAGCATTCTGCCTGCTTTATCCACAGGAAAAACCCTATTTGCTCCTAAACAAAGCAGTTGAAGGGAGTGAGGTTTCCCCCCATTGCACAACATCCTCTTCTCTCCCTCGTCTTCCGTCTCACTCTCTCGTTCTCTCCATCTCAGCCTAAAATAGCACAGCGACAACATGGAGGAGTAATATGGGGGCTCATCTCCATGCCTGGTGCAGCAGGAAGCTGCCTGAAACACTACTGCCTGTGTATGCATGCACACTCAAGTGCAAGGATTCACACACACACACGCACACAAAGCTGTGGGGCCAAGGAGGCAAGGAAATGTGTTGCCATGACAACTGCTTAGAGGGGAGAGCCCATCATCAGCATGCGCTACCACATTTACAGCAGCCTCCCGCAACATCTATCAATCCCACTGACTCTTCCCTCCCTCCATCAATCCCACTGACTCTTCCCTCCCTCCATCCCACTGACTCTTCCCTCCCTCCGCATCCATCAATCCCACTGACTCTTCCCTCCCTCTGCATCCATCAATCCCAGTGACTCTTCCCTCCCTCTGCATCAATCAATCCCACTGACTCCTCCCTCCCTCCATCAATCCCACTGACTCTTCCCTACCTCCATCAATCCCACTAACACTTCCCTCCCTCCATCCCACTGACTCTTCCCTCCCTCCATCAATCCCGCTGACACTTCCCACCCTCCATCAATCCCACTGACTCTTCCCTCCCTCCATCCCACTCACTCTTCCCGCCTTCCATCCCACTGACTCTTCCCTCCCTACATCAATCCCACTGACTCTTCCTTCCCTCCATCAATCCCACTGACTCTTCCCTCCCTCCATCCCACTGACTCTTCCCTCCCTCCATCCCACTGACTCTTCCCGCCTTCCATCCCACTGACTCTTCCCTCCCTACATCAATCCCACTGACTCTTCCTTCCCTCCATCAATCCCACTGACTCTTCCCTCCCTCCATCCCACTGTCTCTTCCCTCACTCCATGCCACTGACTCTCCCCTCCCACCGCATCCATCAATCCCACTGACTCTTCCCTCCCTCTGCATCCATCAATCCCACTGACTCTTCCCTCCCTCTGCATCCATAAATTCCACTGACTCTTCCTCCCCCTATCAATCCCACTGAATCTTCCCTCCTTCTGCCTGTATCAATCCCACTGACTCTTCCCTCCCTCTGCATCCATCAATCCCACTGACTCTTCCTCCCTCTGCATCTATCAATCCCTCTGTCTATAGCCTAGTCCCCCTCTCTCTCTCCTGCATTTCCCCCCCCCATGTCTACTGCTACCCCTCCTTCCCTCATCCCTCTCTCCCTCGCATCACTGTTCCATTCAGTCCCTCCACCTCCCTGTCCTCAGTTCCATCTCTCTTTCTCAACCCCCTCCCTCAGTCTCTGCCTTTCCCCATTTCTCTCTCTCTCAGCTCCTCTCTCTTTCACCCGATCTCCCTCTCTCGCTCTCTCAGGCCCCGTGCCAGACAGGCTCCGCCCCTCCCTCGGCATTGGCTGTGAGGTGATTTTACAGTTTTGCCTCCATCTGCCGCAGACCTGAATGAAGGGGAGGGTTGTGACATCACAGGTGTGCACTCGGCTCTGAGCGGAGGTTCCGCTGGGGTGCAGCGTACTGTGACGAAAGGCTGCAGGTTTGATTACAATAACCATCTGTGCGGATGGACAGCGAGCAAAAATGCAATCTGAAAGATTCTCTTCGGACAGAAGCATCTTAGACATAGTTGAGTTTAATGTAGTGTTCTGTAATGCGCACGGCCCACAGCCTCCATTCATGAGCGCTGTTACTTCACACAGTCACGAGGCAGCAGAAAATGGCTGCCGATTTCCTGTTTTTCATCACCCTTCTCTTGTGCACACATGTACATACACACACACACACACACACCCCATATACACTCTCTCGCACAAACACGCATGCATGCACACACACTTTCTCATACAAACGCCATGCCGTATACAGTGTGCGGATGCACTCTGTCACACAGCAGTTTGCCCATCCTCTCTGTCCTTTCAGTGGACACTTCCTGTTTCCCTCCCAACCCCTTCTGTCTTCCAATGGCTGGATTTATGCCTCACGTTTCCCCTGTGAGCAGGGGTCTGGAGCCTTTTGGAGCGGAGGGAGAGTATGTGTGTGTGTGTGTGTGTGTGTGTGTGTGTGTGTGTGTGTGTGTGTGTGTGTGTGTGTGTGTGTGTGCGCGCGCAAGCGTGCAGGGTGTGTGTGCACATGTGCGTGAGTGCACACACACATGTAAGAGGAGGCTCACTCACCAACTCCTGGCTGCCCCGTTTGGGCTGGCGCTGGAACCTGGAGCTCCGATTTGCTGTCAGAACTGTAACATGACCCTGCGCCATCCGTCTGACCGGCCGGGGAGGATGCGATCTCGGCCAGCACCTCCAGATCTTTGAGAATGACCTGAGAGGAGAGCAGGAGAGGGTCATGGCTGGGGCGGCAGGGCCGGGTTAAGGGTAATAGATTTATCATCTTTGTCCGTCGGTATAAAGCAACGTCTCCCCACTGCTGTGTTGAGCCATTCTGGTGCGTCCTGGCCAGCGAGGTCAAGTGTGCCATGCAGGGAATAGATTTTAAAACTGTCCAAATCAGCCAACTCTTGGAGCGCTAAATGCAGCTATTGTTACTCAGTGATGTAAGATACCAAAATCAAAGCTGTTGAAAACCTATCATGGGGCAACTTGTTTAAAAGAACTCCCCTGCAGGAGCTCTTTTAAACAAGTCACCACATGATCGGTTTTCAACAGCACAAGATAATTGAATTGATATTTTTTTTTAAATGTCTTTCAGCACTCTACAGGTAAATAAAAGCACTGAAGAAAAAGAAATGAAGTGCAGAATGCACATAATAAAAATGAACCAAAGCAAAAATGTCAAGAAACTACATTACCCAAAGGAACAAACACTGAACATTAGGGTCAGAGGTGATATCTTAGATGACTCACTTAAAGGTGCGCAAAGAGCTTAAGTAAATTTGCAGTATGCAACATGAAAGATAAAGGATGGGGCACCATAATCTAAAAGCCCTCCGTGTTCAGGGGTTCAGAACGGAGCCTTCATGGGTGAGAGGAGCTGAACAGTCGTGTACAAAGCACAGGCTTTGCGTGGACCGATGTAAGACGGCCCTGGGCTGATGCCAAGCATTTACACACTGCACTGCAGTCAGGTCGCTCGAAGCAGATTTAGAGGGGTCCCCCCTCAGCGTACCCCCAAAAGGAGAACTGGAGGGGCCCTTCTGATGAGCGACGCAATTTTCACTGCATTCCCTCACTGCACCCCGTCCTTTCCCGAGTCCCCCTCATTCCCACGATCATTTAGCTCCCTCTATTCTACCCAGCAGCACCCCTGTCAATGAGACCGGTGACCTTTCACCCCTGGCCCATCAGCCCCCTCACTTCCTCCTGCAGCGAAAGTTCAGAAACTCAGGGTGTTCAGGGAAGTGGGAGGGGCTTTGATTAGCCATAATATCCGCCCATCAACCAACCAACCTCTCCCCGCCCTCTTACTCAAACCTCTCCATCAACATCACACGAGTGCAACAGAGTGACTGAACTATAGTTACAAACATAACGGGACTCCTCAAGTCTGTGGCTCTCCTGCTCTCCTGGTACCAGAGAGGAGACCCATAGAAGAGGCTCTTGGAAATTTATACCAGAACAAACTGGACTGTTCTGTACAACAGAGTATGTTGATTGGGCACAGAGAAATACAGGGTGGGGGGGAATGATTGACCTGTCTGGGGTTTTGGAGGGAAATTCAAATGATAACACTGAAAGGGGATAGTGAGGGAGCTCTTTCAAACAAGTCGCCACATGATAGATTCACCAGCTTTTAATTTGATTTCTTACATCACTGAGCAAAACTATTCATATTTAGCACTCTAAGGGTTAATTTTGCATGTTTTTTTAAAAGATTAGCTTTGTTTTATAAAGCAGGGGTGTTTAGAAATGAGGACTAAGGGTTTTTTAAAAGTTCTTTTAATTATAAGACATTGTTCTTGAAAGTTACAGCATTTAGTCGCCAGTATTGATGAAGATATCCGCATCAGAGTGTTCGGTGAAGAACACAGTAGATAATCAAACACTTAACCAGTGAAAGCTTGCAGCTCTGACCCTTGACCCCGCTCCAGAGTGGAGGGGGTGGGGAATAACGGGGGTCTGTTATAACAAACGATAACGTGCAAACAGCCACACGGTCCTGGTACAAACACATGGACAGATTCTCAGTCTTCAAAGACCGCAGCAGGAAATGAAAGGGCCAGTTCCCACACATTCTGAAACAACCCATTTATAGGCATGTGACCCAACTTGTGAGAGTTTGTATGTAAACATGCTTACACAACCACACGTCCGTGTACTGTATGAACATTTACAAGAAAGCACCATTTTCCTTAGCCTTTCACTGACACCCCCCCCCCCCCTTCTCGCGAGCACACACACGCACGCACACACTCACACACATGCACACGATATCCACGCAATCAGGATTGACCATCTGAACTTTTAGCTCGAATTCTTCACGCAGAATTTTCTAAAAATGAAAGTCAAGTCATACTGAGGTCCCAGTTGACCAGCATAAAACCAACACTCTTTTCTGAACAGTAATACAAAAAATAACGGAAAAAAAAAAAAAAAAGTTTGTTTTATGAGGAAATACTCTACCCTCTTCTGCTCTCTATTACGGCAGAGCAGCAGTATTTGCTTCACGAGCACTTCTGACCTCAGCTACTAAAAATAAACCCGAAGAGAGAGGAGGGGAGCCGTTACATACACATCGCAGGCAGCAGAGTAGTGCCAACAGCGCTCTGCGGTTTTCCTCAAAAATTCCATTTAAGGAATCGGTCCCCCCACAGTCTATTACTCAACAATGTTCCACAGAGCGTTTGGAACAATCTGACCCCCACAAACAACCATCCCTTCCAGCGCGAGACCTCCGCAAGAAGCTCTTACAATATTCATTTAAACTGGTGAAGACTTTAAGAAATGCACATGAAGTACGAAGAGCTGGCATTTAATACTTAATTACTCGAGAATTTTGTGCACAACAACCACATAGACTCACAAATGCACAACTTCAAGCAAACAACTCACAGGTCCTGTTACTCAGACCATGACCACAATAGTAAATGGACACAACATGGTTGGCAGATAATAATCATATAATGCAAAAACACAAAGCACAGCAAGCCAGCTAATGTTACTTTTGTTAATCCAACAGCAAGAAAGCCAGCTCAGCATCCATCTTGCAGTGCTTAATTTCCGGTGCCAGTCTTGTAGCCTTATATTCTGCAAAGTTCTGTCTAGAAGCCAGTCCAAAATTTACTCTAGTCTGACCTCTCGCTTGGCAACGTACTTATTAGCTTAGTCCGTAAATTACCTCTGATCTCTTCGTCTCTGCCATGACATTCACACTGAGAATACTGGGCAAGCTTCTTCTGATAGCAAGCTGACAAGTCATAGTTGATGATGTGACAGCAGCCTGTCCTGTTAAGTACAACCCCAATTCCAAAATAGTTGGGACGAAGTGCAAATTATGAATAAAATCAAAATGCAATGACTTGGAGATCACATGAGCCAATATGTTATTACCTGGCCCCTCCCCTCTCCAGCAGCTGGAAACCTGTATTAAACAAGAATGGGATCAAATTCCAATGGCTAAACTCAAGATACTGGTCTCCTCAATGCCCAGACACATCCACTCAGTGTTAAAAAGAAGATTGGATGCTACACCATGATAAACAGGCCCCTGTCCCAACTTTTTTGAGACCTGTAGCAGGCATCAAATTTGAAATGAGCCTATTTTGAGGATAAAATTGTAAAATTTCTCAGTTTCAACATTAGCTGTTTTATCTCTGTTCTATTGTGAATAAAATACTGGCTGGTCTGATTTGAAAGAAACTGCGTTTTGATTTTATTCACAATTTACACTTTGTCCCAATTATTTCGGAATTGGGGTTGCATAACCTACGTCTCACGCGTGATTGGATCCAATCGGTAAAGGTTACTTGGCGCAAGAACAGGCGTTTGGGACCCCAGGTTGGAATGAATCCTGCACCATCCTGCCCATTACAAAACAGCATCACAAATATGATTTTGAAGCTGGTATCTGAAGGCAAAATAGTTACATAATGTTGCTTTTATTTTCCTTTTTAAACACCTTTCCCCAAATGGCTTCACTTCCATAACTTTGGACATCGCCTCGAGGTCCCAGTGTGACGAGAGGGCAAGTCCCTTAATTTCTTCAGGCCACAAAACATGAAAAATGAGGAGGGAACAACTTGGGGCTTGTGAGGTGAGCGAGGTGGGGGGGGGGGGGTTAAAAGCCCGATGCCTTTCGGACTTCAAACACTTCACGTCCCCTAAGGGTTATATCCAGGCGTCATATTTTACAGCACCCCGATAAAGCCATGACTGCCGATCTCCAGAATGAGGCCCTGTAAGCTCACCTCCACGTCATCTTAAAAAAAAATAAAAAACTCTGCCTTTATTATTCTCAGTCCCGTCACTTTATCCCATGGAAGACCAAAGACTGCTCCGGTGGAGACTCAGACGAAGACCCAGAGCAGCTCTCCACTCACCCACGGAGGAGCAGAAGGGGAGCCGGAGCCACGAGGCCGACCCAGTCCGCAGCATCACTGCCGTTTTCAAGGTCGTAGCACATTCACATGGATTTACCTCAAGAGACTCCGGTTTCCTCCACACTCTTGCACGTTCAGCCAACTACAGACTCTAAATGGCTCATGAACGCGTGTGAGTGAACGGAGCAGGACTCGAGATGGACTGATCAGACGAGGGCGTTTTCTTGCCTCTCGAAACATGAATGTTTGGGGGGGGGTTGGGGGGACACCCCCTATGACCCCAAGCAAGAGGGTCAGATGATGTTAGTAGTTTTGTAAGAAGAACTCGGGGTCACAAATGGAAGTTGACCAAGGGTACATTTAGCACTGATATTACAATATTTTTTCACCCAAACAGTTATTTCGATGTGGAACAGCTTGCCTGACCTTATTGTTGAGGCAGAAACCTTGGGAATTTCCAAGAACAGGCTTGATTAATGCTCGATACCATTGAGTCACTGAGTATCAGAAGTGATATATTCACAATAGTAAAAAGTGTTGTGTTGTGTGTTGTGTGTGATCCTTTGCGATTTGGCTTCTTGGATGACTTCTCAAGTGGGGATACAGCCATGGGAATCAACAAAAGTCTCTCACAAACTGTACTCACAATAAGTAGAAAGATGATTATTGGCAAAGTATCTGAAACCTAAATAAATTATCCTCCCTGTGTAAACAAGTTGAGGACAAAAACATATCAAAAGTAGCCCTGCAGCAGGAATATCTGGGGTCATCAATTAGCACTGCTATATTACCCCAGGATAAGTAAATCCCAACTACAAGTAAATCTAGAGAAACATAAAAATATAACTCAAGTAAATGCACCATTCTTTTTTTTTTTTTTGCTCCGCCCCCGCCCCCCCCGAGAGCTGATGATGGAAGCGGGTAACGCGGGTTGTGGCCAGAAGGGAATGGACTTCTGTCAAATGCGATGTCATTACCGCTGCCAAGGTGGTCATGTTTTCACCCATTTGTTTGTTTTTTTGTCAGGCTGTTGACAGGATAACATAAAACGTTATGAATGGATTGGCACAAAATTTGGTAGGATGATAGGTGGTCGTCCAAGGATGAGTTGATTCAATCTTAGAAGCGATTCAGAACATATTCTGGATTCTATATCCTGAAGAACCAAAAATACTGACATATGGCGTGGCAGAGGTATGCGCTCAACCGAGTGCCCTGAGAGCTCTCTCTCCATCCCCTCCTGGCAGAGAGAGCAGTACGATCAGCCAAACTGCTCAGCAGCGTTTGTGCTACACTGCTGTTAATAAGTACTCACTCCCTACCAATTTCCTTCACTTTTGCATATATGTCACATGCAAATGTTTCAGATCAAACTAATTTAAATATTAAAGACAACACTCGCAAACAAAAATACTCTTGAATTAATGACTTCATTTGTTGAAGGAAAAACAGCCATTTTAACTCACCTGACCCCATGTGAAAAAGTAATCGCCCCTTCAGTTACCAAATCAATCAATTAAACAAATTTAATTGGTAACGGGCTGCTGGCTCACCCCACCTGCTCAAATGGGCGAGTGATGAGAACAACTCCACTCACCGTGAACCTTCAATATAATAGCATCATAAAAATACCGACCAAGAATACCAGGACCTAAAAACTGCCAAAAAAAATCTGGATTTGTAACATGAGCCCACTGAACTTCCTACAAAACCCAGCAAAGGTCACAGCAGGGCTGCCACCGCAAGTTATAACACACACAATGGAATAATAACGGTTAGTCAAAAGACCTTCCCTTAAATAATTTCCACAAAACACCCTCTTATTGCGGTGACATAACTGTCAGCCTGGAGCTGCCTCTCAGATCCAGCGGAAGAGTCCCGTTTGGGGAAATAGAAGCAGAAATCGTGCAGCTTGAAGTTATGAACAATCATCAGCTCCAGGTGTTTGCGCCGGTCGCCTGAAAAACATCCAGGATCAGGTTACCCACATAAAACCACCACGTGGAGCAGTTCGAGATTTAATACTCTTCAAGGGTTACGTTCGCTGGCAGCTCAGGCCTTTATAAATTTACGACCGAGCCGTGTTCACTCAAAATGGCACATTCCCTTGGGTTCCTTTAAGAAAGCTTACTGGCAACGTCAGGTTTATTACAAGTAGTTCTTTGGGAAATGGCATTAATGACGTGTAATGCTTTTACACAAGTTGAGGAGCTGAGGCTAAAAGTTTTAGTGCAGTTCTGGAACAGAAACAGGCGTTTAAAAAAGGGAGAGCAGGAGTTCTGTTGGCAGATGAAGCAACAGCGACCCGAATTACGAAACTGAAAAACCTATTTACACGACCATTGGAAAAATTGGCGTTGACAGCTCAGCTGTGCTTTTATGCATAAGTGCATTACGTAACAAACCCACGGCCGATAATGGAGTGACGCACAAAAGGACCGCGAGCTTCGAGAGTCGGTGACAAACGGCTCCGCTCGCATCGGAAGCCGGCGAACGGATCGCTTCTACTCTCCGGCCGAGAGAGCGAGACCCGGAAACGCCCTCGAGCGTCGCCGCCCCCCAGCGGTCAGAGGTTCCCTTTGAGCTGCGAGCGAGCGGGGGCCGAATGCGGCGGAGCGGCATCGAACGGCCCTATCTGCGGATATAAAGGGCCTTTTTACCACTCATCTTGGGCTTTTGAGGAGCGTCAGCTGCGGCGGATGAGTGAGTGGGTGGGTGGGTGGGGGGAGTGGGACGAGGAGACAGTGGGGGGGGGGCAGATATTACAGGAAGTATTATGTAACCCAATCCTAAGTAGAAGCTGTGCGAGAGTCCTCGGGACAGTAGAGCGCAGGGGACCGACAAAATTAGCGGGAGACCTCCACACTAGTTGGGACGAATGCCAGTATGCCAATTCACACACCCCCAGCCCTCTGGCTCCCATTCAGACTGCTGACGGGCCCATTCAGGTACCATGAGAGAGTTCCTGCATATCGACAAATGCGGAGGTGCTGACTAAAGTGTGAAGGCGGAGTTTGGAGGCACTTTCTGGTGACCCTACAGTCACCTGGACACAAGTGAACAACCATGCAGATCTGTGAGGGTGGAGCCCAGGGTTAACAGAAGATAACCTGGCCCTCATCATTTTGGGCTTCCCCCATCCATCTGCTAAATTATTAACACCCCAACTCCGCCGCCCCTCCCCTCCCAGGAGACAGAGACTCTCACTGCCACAAATAAGGCACCTATATCCGCAAAACTGTTACAAACACAGGCGCACACACTTGAGCCCCGCAGAAGTTTTCTTGCACAGACGTAAACCACGGTCTCCCTCTCTGGGATTCATTTTGGAGGTGATAGCAGCTGAATTTAAGACCTGATCCACGACCATCAGAGAACAATCAATCAATGACCTCGGACTCCGCAGGGCTGCGGAATGTGACAATACCGCTTCACATGACAAATTTAACTATTAAAAATGTACGCTACAAACTTGAAAAAAGTTACTTCGTTCAAGCGACATTATTAATGCTAGATCTGCAGGACTACAAATTGAACACAATCTCTCCGAAATGGACGCTCTTGTGCATTATGGGAGATGTATCGAGTCGCCAGAGTCAATCAATAGCGCACCACACGAATGGCGATACGTCAGGATAGAAGTAACCGCCTGACACTGCCAGAGAGCTCTGACACTGCTCTCTCTAAGAGACAGACACACTCCGAGGACAGGATGACCTGGAATTAAATCTCACGGCTCTACACTTTGGGAAACTTTCCTCGAGGCCTCGGTCTGTCGCGGCCGATAACAGGGAGAGAATCTAATCCGCCGTCCCCGTCCCTGTAGCTGTGGATAGAGGGAGCCTGGAACACCATTACAAGAGCTTCCCTCCGTCGGCTCGCGGTGACAAATGAGGGAGGCCAGGATACAAATAAATAACGCGCAAGCCTTTTCCCTCCAGCGCGGAGTCTAATTCAGTCGGAAAGTTCCGGAGCAAAGTCTGCAGCAGAGCTCCTCGGGGCGTTAATGGCACGGAGAGGAGCGATGGAGCCGAATAAGAGCTGTTAAGATAAAGTGGCTAAACTTCTGGCGTTTTCCGCTTTCCCCCCCGGGCGAAACGAGAGGGTGACTCATCTCTCGGTCTCCCGGGGACTCCAGGCACCCGGCGCCAGAGAGAGCGAAATGAGCAGCACAGAAAACCCTGGCAGATTCCACTCTCCAGAAGTAACCTAGGCAGTGGAAATGGGTACACAGATGCCACACGATGGTCGACACTGCCATCACATGATCGTGCCGTCAGCTAAACATGGACTGGTGAGGCAGGCACGTACAGAGCAGTTCAAAAAGATTAGGCCAACTACACAATTCTTCATATTCTCTGTACTCCAGTTCACAAGATTTCGACAATCAGCATAGAAGGACGTTTATATAAACTATCCCCCGCCAGGAAGTGAAAGGGGATGCAGGAATGAGAGTCATCCTTCCGCGTGTTCGTCCATCTGTCCTTCACGCTTCTTTTCCGAGCCAGAATTCCTAAATCCATCAATCTTTCTTGACAAAATTTAATTCATGGCTACAAGTTATTGTGAAAATGTGCCTTTTCATCCTTCTGTGTCTGTCCATCCCTTCACAGCGATTTACTTCCAGGTCAGATACCAGCTATCCTGTGGTGGGGGACCTGAGTATTTCATGCTAGCGTACCTCCGTATCTTGAGAAGCTTGCAGTAATTGCAGCCTCTTTTTTGCAGACCCTGTCCAAATACTTCTGGACTGCACCAGATCTGGGGAACAGTTTTGAGGCTGTGAGCCGATGAGACGCACAACAGCCTGAACCCAAACCTCACATCCATACACTCTGCATTCATATTTCTCTAAATCCCAGCAGAAAAACAGGCCAACAGCCAGAGCTCCGGATATCCAACATTAGCCCTAATAAAACCAAAATCCTTCAACTTAACTCTGACCGCAATCAGAGCTGGGAATCGAAGTGCGAGACGAGGAGTTACAGAGCGACGCGTGTAAGAAAATGCAAAGGAGTAGAGAGACGAACAGCGGGGGTACAATGAAGAGATGAATACTAATAGAGTGACGGAGGGATGATGAAAGGGTATATTGAGAAGACAGAGGCGATTGAAAGAGAGTGAGCAAGCGAGAGAGAGAGAGAGAGAGCCACTATCACTGCATTCACTGTCAGACAGCAATCCCCCCTCTGACCGCAACCAAATAAACGTGTTCCTTAAACTTTCAGGTCACATAAGTGACACTAAAAGGGAACCCAATGAACTTTACAAATTAAATCCTGCTTATAGATGGGGCCCAGACAGTGGAGACAAATTCTTTATGGCCTTGAACTCACCTGATCTAATGAATGACAAAAATCTATAACAACTAGAACTGCAAGCAGTTATGAAAGGGGGCCAAGCCTCCCCGCACAACTTGGCTCCCATGTCTCGTGAAGCCCACGAATTGCAAATAGCTCTATTTTGTTACCAGGTAGTACGTTGACTCCATATCATGCTCACCAAATTTCATGCGATTCCGATGAACTTTCATGTCACTTGATGTTTCTCTGATAATGGCGCCCCCTTTTGGCTAGTTTTGGGCCAAATTTGGCACAGAGCCTGTGGTTGACCTCTGAAGCAAGTGAATAGAGTTTGATGTTGATAGCATTGACTTTGACACAAATATGCAACAGTATGTGTTTTTTAGCTAGCAGAAAAAATTTGTTTATTTATAAGTACCGCATTTTTTGGAGTAGCAAAATTCTTTTGATAACTTTTGATCAGGCACATCTGGAGATTGTTTGTGCAAAGTTTTGTGCAGATGGACCTTGAACAGTAGGAGGAGTTCGCAAAAGTAGGTTTTTGATGTGTAGTGACTTAGAAAGAGAAATATGCTATGGTAGTGGGCGTGGCCTATGTCAGAGGATGTGACTATTTGGGGAACACGTGGATATAAAGTTTATGAAGATGTTATTTAAAATTTAGAAGCAGGCCAAAATGTGTTTGCATCTGTTACAGCGCCACCTAGTAGAGTAGACACACAATTTTTGGTATGGGTGGTCCGTGTACTATTCAATATACACCCTGTGAATTTCACAGCCCTCAGCATAATACCTGAGCTGTAATAAAAGTTTGTTATTTATCTCGTAATAAGCCACGCCCACTTTGACCAGTCATCATTACCTTCAAAATATGGCCTCAGGAATGAGCCAGCATCATACCCACCAAATTTAGTGAAAATCAGTTCTGCCATTTCAGAGATATACATTCCCCACTTTTGCAGCGCTCCCTAGTGGCCAACATTAGCCAAATTTGGCTCATTCTCCCACAGTCCCATGACAACCAAGGATCTGAGATTTGGTGTTTTTAGCTTTTATTTTGGCCAAGATATGCAACTGTTAGCGATACTATAGCTAGCTGGAAAAAAATATTTGTTAATTTGCGTACCGAAAAATATTCCTTTGAGAACTTTAGATCAGGTCAGGCTCTAGAGTGTATTTGCCAAATTTCACAATGATCAGAAAAAACCCCAAGGAGGAGTTCGAAAAAGAAGGTTTTCCAGTTTTCACAATTTTGCGAAAATAAATTATTGGCGGAAATGGGCATGGCTTAGCCCATGTAATTCAGGGCTATTCAGGGAATCTGTGGATATGAGGCTTTTGAATGTGGGACATATCGTGTGGGAGTTATGGCCCAAAACCCGTTGCCTTTCGGTATAGCCCCCCCTGCTGGCGGACATATGGAAATTTTTGCGACTGAGGTGAGTGCAGGGGTCTGGACCAACCCTCCAAATTGCACCACCCTCCCTTGCACGGTTTAGCCTGCAGCACCACTTTTACCAACGGAAAAATAAAAATTATAAAAATCCGAACAAAAACAATAGGGTTCCCAGCACCGCTGGTCCTGAGAAATGCGTATGCTTGCATACGCGTTTCCCAAGCCCCGCGGGCTTGGCCCCCTAAAAATCAATATATCCCCTACCAGAGATGGTGTAAACAAGTCCATAGATGATATTAATATGCTATTTCAAAAGGCAGCCATTAAAGCTGACAAACAAAACAGGAAGCCTGTTAGTAGGCAAGACACAGAAAAATGGTTTGATCAGGAGTGCAGGACGATCAGAAAGGATCAGAGAAAAATGGCAAATGAAAAACACCGGCAACCAAACAACCCAGCCCTGCGCATTGGGTATAACGAAATTTTAAGCAAATACAAATGTACAATTAGGGACAAAAAACTAAATTATACCCACATGAAACACAGATACTGAAAATGCCATAAATCAGAATCACTTCTGGGATGTGTGGAACAAATTCAACACAAAGCAACCACAAGCACCACCTATACAAAATGGTGACATCTGGAGAGCACATTTTGAAAATCTGTGCAAAGACATACCAATTGATCAAATTAACTCAGATCAATGCATCATGAAAGAAAAACTTCCAACATTAGAGGAAACAATTAAAGACAACCAAAACCCCCTTGATTTCCCAATTACTTGGGAAGAACTGATCACACAGACAAACACTCTCCAGCCAAGGAAAACTTGTGGTCCAGACAGCATTAAAAACTAAATGCTCAAATGCAGCACCCCACATATGCAAGGTGCAGCGCTGAAATTGTTCAACATCGTACTACTTTCAGGACATTTTCCAGACATCTGGTGCAAAGGGCTGATAGGAAAATAGGAAACACCTATTTTAGCAAATTTAGCTGCAAAATCTCAGATTTCAAAGAGAGGAACGAGCTCTCAAAACTAAAGATACTCCTGGGAGAGGGAGACAGGGCAGATCTTACTGCCCAGTACGCATCAGCATGCCACCACCTGAGGGACAGTGAGTGACCGAGACGCGTGCACGCACGCGCACACACACACACGCACACACAGGCATAGGATACACTGTAAATATGAAATTCCTATACACATATAGACATGCTTGTAAAAATGGTAGATATGAATACTGTCATAATGAAATGCATTTTATTCATTTACTTATTTTCTTATCAATTACTTATTATTTGTATTATACATGTACAGTGGCGCTCAAAAGTTTGTGAACCCTTTAGAATTTTCTAGATTTCTGCATAAATATGACCTAAAATGTCATCAGATTTTCACACAGGGCCTAAAAGTAGATAAAGAGAACCCAGTTAAACAAATGAGACAAAAATATTATACTAGGTCATTTATTTACTGAGGAAAATGATTCAATATTACATATCAGTGAGGAGCAAAAGTATGTGAACCTTTGCTTTCAGTATCTGGTGCGACCCCCTTGTGCAGCAATAACTGCATCTAAATATTTCTAGTAACTGTTGATCAGTCCTGTACATCAGCTTGGAGGAATTTTAGCCCATTCCTCAGTACAGAACAGCTTCAACTCTGGGATGTTTTTGGGTTTCCTCACATGAACTGCTCGCTTCAGGTCCTTCCACAACATTTCGATTGGATTAAGGTCAGGACTTTGACTTGGCCATTCCAAAATATTAACTTTATTCTTCTTTAACCATTCTTTGGTGGAACGACTTGTGTGCTTAGGGTCGCTGTCTTGTTGCATGACCCACCTTCTCTTGAGATTCAGTTCACAGACAGATGTCCTGACATTTTCCTTTAGAATTTGCAGGTAAAGTTCAGAATTCATTGTTCCATCAATGATGGCAAGCTGTCCTGGCCCAGATGCAGCAAAACAGGCCCAAACCATACTACCACCACCACCATGTTTCACAGACGGGATAATGTTCTTATGCTGGGATGCAGTGTTTTCCTTTGTCCAAACATAAGACTTCTCATTTAAACCAAAAAGTTCTATTTTGGTCTCATCTGTCCACAAAACATTTTTCCAATAGCCCTCTGGTTTGTTCACGTGATCTTTAGCAAACTGCAGATGAACAGCAATGTTCTTTTTGCAGAGCAGTGGCTTTCGCCGTGCAACCCTGCCATGCACACCTTTGTTGTTCAGTGTTCTGCTGATGGTGGACTCATGAACATTAGCATTAGCCAGTGTGAGAGAGGCCGCCAGTTGCTTAGAAGTTACCCTGGGGTCCTTTGTGACCTCGCCGACTATTACACGCCTTGCTCTTGGAGTGATCGTTGTTGGTTGACCACTCCTGGGGAGGGTAACAATGGTCTTGAATTTCTTCCATTTGTACACAATCTGTCTGACTGTGGACTGGTGAAGTCCAAACTCTTTAGAGATGGTTTTGTAACCTTTTCCAGCCTCATGAGCATCAACAACGCTTTTTCTGAGGTCCTCAGAAATTTCCTTCGTTCGTGCCATGATACACTTCCACAAACATGTGTTGTGAAGATCAGACTTTGATAAATCCCTGATCTTCAAATAAAACAGGGTGCCCACTCACACCTGATTGTCATCCCATTGATTAAAAACACCTAACTCTAATTTTACCTTCAAATGAATCACTAATCCTAGAGGTTCACATACTTTTGCCCCTCACTGATATGTAATATTGAATCATTTTCCTCAGTAAATAAATGACCAAGTATAATATTTTTGTCTCATTTGTTTAACTAGGTTTTCTTTATCTACTTTTAGGACTTGTGTGAAAATCTGATGATGTTTTAGTTCATAGTTATGCAGAAATATAGAAAATTTTAAAGGGTTCACAAACTTTTAAGCACCACTGTATATCACCACTCACTGTTTTGTTACCAGTCTGTCCAAAAATGCTTTGGCAATACTATATTTAATACAGTCATGATAATAAAGTTTATTGAATAGAAAAAAGAGAGAGAGAGAGAGAGAGAGAGAGAGAGAGAGAGAGAGAGAGAGAGAGAGAGAGAGAGAGAGAGAGAGCATGGAGGTGTCATGTGAGTATTTTCAGCCTCATCTCTGCTGATCGCCCTGGGTTATCCATCTCTGCTTCCTTTAACATCCCAACAGGAGGCTTTAGATTTAATTAAATCTCTAAGAGGGAGGGGAAAATGCCCTGACATTATTCCCATTTCCCCTTCATCTCTCACAGCGGCCCAGGATTGATCCCCAAGAGCTTCACACTTCCTATCCAACAGGCAGCCGAGATGCAGGAACAGGAAGTAGAATTAGCAAGGCTGGATAGTGGCCAGTCAAGTCCAGCGTGTATATTTGTGCTTCGCTGGAGGGAGGGCCGACTACCGCCGACACAGGAATAACTGCGGGGATTCAGACAGACTGACACAAACTCGGCACTTTTTTTGGTCTGCTTTTTTAGGGAGGACTGAATGAGCGCAAGTAAAAACCTCTGCAAAACTGTCATTTTTACACCCCCATTTCCCAAAAAGTTGGGATGCTGGGTAAAACTGAAATGAGAACAGAATGCAAAATCAAATCACTTAAACTTTTTTTTTAGCATCACACAACTTTTAGGTTGAATTAGGTTGCTGGCATCAAATTCAAAATCAGCATACATTTAAAAAAAAAAAAATTCTCACTTTCGACATTTGATACGTTTTCTTTGAACCACTTTCAACTAGATAACTCTGCCCTCACAGGGACAGAGTCGTATATCCCCCTGATCCCCATGAGAGATCACTTGCAAATTTTTACAGCCGCAATGTTGCTGTTTTTACTCTAGCTATGATATTAATATGCATCCCTGTACATACATATACACATACATATATATGTGTAAATGTGGCTCAAAATGAGCAGAAAACACAAACTCTGCAAAAAAAATTTTTTTGACAAAATGGCCGCCAGCGGCCATATTGGATGTCGGAAATTGCTGAGAATTGATCTTGAGCATTGCCAAATAAACATCTTTGACTACGCAAATTTATAGAAAAATCCCATAAATTTTGAAGCCTCCAGAGCATGGAACAGAAAAACTCTGCGGCGGCGGCGGCTCAGGAACCAAACCAGAGCATCTCCTGGCTTCCGTCGTTGGGGAGATGCAATTAAATAGAGTTTAATTGGGACAGGCCTCAATTTCTCAGATTTGAGTTTACGATTTGCCATTCGTGTGAATACAGAACCGCATAACCCACAATTAGGCAAAAAATAACCAATCTTTTGCCACAGGATCTTGCGTGAACGGCGACCATTTGCGTGAAGTTGAGTCTGAGTAACCTTCACGTAACCTGAAGGATCATTCGTGTGAAAAATTAAGGCCTTTTGCAAAACATTTCATCCAGTCTTCATTCGCATTTTATACAGAATTCCAACTCTTTAGGAAACTGGGTCGGAAACTTCGGCCTGTGCGAAGGTGGTCCGTTCAAAGGGCAGCTGGGAGGGTAACCTATGACTCCACCACACCTGTGTTTAGAGCAGCCATCTCTGGTGTTCAGAAACAGAGTAACATTTGCTCAGAATTCAACCACAACCACAATGTGCTTCCTGTGAAAAGCAAGGATGACGCTGATTTTTTAGGTGTCCCTTTCGTCAGACAACAGGAGACTGTTACGAGTCACTGGCTGCAGATGTAACCATGTGAGCACCATAACAGCGAGGAGTTTTTGCCCCGTCCCAGCAGGCATATGACTGACATTCAACAATGACTTGCGGTTGAAATAATGACCACTATTGTTTACACGTTGAAAAAACGTTGAAACAATGTTTTGTGCAAAATGGCTGTAAAAAGGTTCACGAAATACGTACAAACCAACAAATTTTAACAGGATCTACTTGTTGAAGCAACATGATGTCCTTAGCTACATTAAAAATCAATTTCAGCCTAAAAAAAATCATTATGATGATCATTATCATTTTATAAAATCAACAGATTTGCTCTTCAAAATCAAAACAAAATTAGTCACAGCGTTGATTCACTGAATGACCGCTAAAATGCCGGCGGAGTTGGCGAGAGTGACGCGGATGGGTAGGCGCATGCGAGGGAAGGGGTTTGGCGATACAAAGCAGTGGCGATATACGCTTGTGCTTACCTCGTCGGAGTCGTCTGACAGCGTTTTTAGAAGCATCGGGAACAGGCTGTCCGTGTGCCGGAACATCTGGAGGACACACACACACACACACACACACACACACGTGAGGACATTTTACACACTAATAACAGGTGATAAAAATAGCCGGCGCACATGGGCTGGGGTGTTGGCCCGTTGCCCGGGTGGGAAGACTGGAAGCCGATTTTCGTGCCCCCACCCCGTATGCATGTGGAACACGATCGATATCGGCCCAAACTGGGACGCTCCACGCCCAGTCATCCTGGGACACCTTCCAAAATCTTCTATTACTCATTAATCATCAAGTCTTCATCGCCAACAACACTTGTGCTGCCGTTCGCCGAAAGCATAAGACCGAAGGAAGTGTCGAAGTGAGGTTTGCCCTGATGATGTCAGGGGTCTAGTGTCCTGCACAGATACTAGCAGCTTGGGGAAACAGGAGCTAAACAGGCTTTGCAAACTCAAGGTCACCGTTAATCCTTCCAATTTATTACGCGAAATATCAACACAAATATTGCCTTGAATTCTCAGAGAGACGACTGGAAAACAATTCTCATTTTAAACTTGTAATTGTTTCCCAAAAACACATTTCCCAAGATCAATGATACCAAAAAAATCTTACGAGAAACATATAATTGAATTATATTCCCAATCGTAGTTTTTGGCTGTATATTCAAAATTGTGATTAGAGCAACCAACACGATCACCTGTGACTTCCTGTTTCCCTTGGGCATAAACGGGCACACAGGCCTATTTCCCATCGTCATCCATCACAATGTTTCAGAAGAAAGTATACAGCAGTGATATGACACAAAGTTACTGAGCTTCACAAAAGCGTCATGAGAAAACTGCGACGAACTGGACAACATCCATTTCAACAACCAAGGAAAGACTTAAAGGGACACTGCCGATTTTCAACCATGGCTCCATCTATCCATGCTGGAGATAAAATGTGAAGAACACCAGCGGTTCTTGTCAATTTTCTGTGTATCGTTAGAAGTAAGTCGTAAAATCAAGAGCGCCAGTGGTACCCCTCACCTTGCGTGGCGTTTTGATGTACAGGTGGTAGAGCCACTTGAGCACGGCGATCCGGGTCATCATGCCGGTGCTGGAGTCGTGCAGGTGCCGGTCCAACACCTGCACAATCCCGTCCAGATCCAGAGTCACCTGGGCCCGATCAGCACTGCTCAAGAGACAGAGTCCAACATCACCCATTATCACAACACACTACACAGGAGACTCACTGCAGTGACTCATCGTTCACCGCTATCTCCCCTTCCTCGCTCCCAGCTCCATCGGTCCGAGGACAGGGGAAAAATGTTAAAAGGAAGTGAGGCAGGAAAATATGACTTAACACAAATAGGAGGGAACTGGCTGCTCTGAACATCAGCTACAGGTGCAACCAGTTCCAGATCCCCCAAAATCTGGCTCTTGAATCCAAATCCATTCCTGCTTTTCTCTCCCTCCGGGCAATTAAATGAGCAATTAAAGCCTCTGATTGGCCAGACTAATCACACCTGACTCCCAGGTAATGGGGAGATGGAAAAAGCAGCAGTTCCTGGCCCTTGAGCACTGCGATTTGGCAAACCCCAGACTGGTAGGTTGATTAGTTAGGTCACGCACAACAAAAACACTTCCTCTAGGGTCGCCCTTCTGAGAAAACCATTATTCCTGACTCCTGACCCCGTGAAGCAACATTCAGTGGATTGAAATCTCTTCAAAGATGGCAAAACCTCCATCATCATCATCCTCATCTGAGGCAGGCGAGAAACACGGAAGCATCAAAGGAGAGAATTAGCAGCAGGAATGAGGTCACAGGCAAAATCCATTATCAACCCTACTCACGATTCACAGCTCGGAACGGAGACGCACAGCGGGGAGCGTGAATTAGCAGCTCTACCCAAAATGCCCTGCTCATCGTAGGGACACTTAGGGTAAAGATCCTCTTCTGTCGGGCTACAGAGATCAGGTGCACTGACATGTGAGGCAGGGACAGAGAGCCACACCACTGTCACCAATTCACCTTCAGATCCGAAGGGGTATTTCAAGGGCTGAGACTCTGGCGCCTTCTATGGAGAATGAACTTTGATGTCTGAAAGTGTGATTAACTTCAAATTTCAACACCGTGATAAATATTCTGAAAACTCAAGGTCCGTCGCGCGATTGGCCGTTCACACCAACTGTAGCGTGCGAGTGTGTGTTTTTAATTCCCAACACTTCACCTGTGATCTGAATCGGACCAGCAATAATAAAACGCTGCAAATTACCATTGGCCTCTCCGTCGATCTACGCCAGAGCTTATTTAAACTAATCAAAGCCTCAAAGAGCGTCCAGAAATGCCTTTAGGGCGAAGAGCATTAGACAATTTATCAGTGTACATACTCCCCCTGACTGGAATTCACCAGGCGGCAAACAACCTAGTGTCATGATTCCTGCAAAATCCTCAGAACTCATTACATAATAAACTTGCCTACGCCATGAGATATTTTGGGACGATGACCTCGAATACCACACGCCTATGATGATTCAAACAAACAAACAACTTCTAAGCAACTAAATAAGTCATCTCAATTTCTGACACTGATTGTTTGGCCCAGAGCAAACCAGCTGCCTAAATTTCACCTAAAAAAACCTCAGAGGTACTGAATGATGCACCTCAGAAATGGCATCATGTACCGTGACTCTGCATTCGTAACCACAGGCACTCGGACCGCAGCGAATGCGGAGAAAGTGCCGGAAACACAGAAATGCTTTCAGAGGGGTGATGCGGAGGGCGGGATGAAGGGGCGTTACAACGAAGTCTTTCCTTATCACAGGAAATGAGAGAAAAACACAGCCACGGCCCTCCATTCCCGATAGACGTCGCTCCAGCGAAAGCCCTGCTGCGTCATCACTGAGCGAAATGGCTGTGAGGCGGGAGGAAACTGAAACCGGCTGCAATGTGAGGGTGCACTGCCATCTAGTGGAGCCTGGGCGCCACTGCGCAGGAATACAGCAGGATCCTCCGAGGGCGGAGGGCGCCGTGAAAGCCCAGTGTGGGGCAGGGATGAGCGCAGGGAATTATGGGGGGAGACTGAAGCAAACAGAGGGAGTGAGCAGCACCCACACCATCCTCCTTAGGGTCCAGTGAACATGCATCCAGACCCACAGAGAGAAACACTGGGGGCTGCAGTATGGGATGTCCTGTGATCTGGAAAAACAGTTCATTTGTCCCTTTTGGTGGAAACGGAGTTTGACCCTCATTTGCTGTAATCCAGAGCAGTGAAAATCTTAAAACACTTGCTATTTGAACTGTCAAAATCTAGTTTCTATATATTTTTTCCTTTCGGAAAAATTCAATATCTAAAAGGTTTTTGTTCAAATATGAGACCCATGGCACTGAAACTCACTGTGTTTCCAGATCACAGGAGAGCTTCTCCTTTCCCTCCTTCCTTCGGGAACTACTGCTCAGCAGCGCCGTTTCCACATGGTGGCCAAACATGAAATTACACCTCATTACGTCACACCTCACGCCGCATCTTCTAAAATGAGGCACCCAGTGACGGTCCAAAGGTTTTTAACAGTATATCTGCACTGACGTCTATTTTAAGATTGACCACTTTATACCCACAACATTACAAAGTTGAACAAACATTAATTATTTACCTTGAGGGAGTGAAGAAGCTGATATTACTGAACCCAACGGAGTCTTGTGACGCATTTAGAGAATCTGCAAAACATGAAAACAATGATTATACAGAGCAAACACATCATCACGTGCCCAAATTACAAATTAAAAACAGCTCAAGCGTACAAAAGCCTATTCATTTCTTTAGCCTATTCACAGGTTAGCAAATGTTCCAGATAATTAAAAACTCTATTTTCCATAATCAAACACGTTACAGGATTGATTTTTAAATACAGCACTACATTAGCTTAAAACAATGGCAAGCATGCGGACACCTATATCGCCACATGAAAAAATAACTCGTAGTTTTATGATGCTGCACGAAACAATTGAACCAAATAAAATAAATGACAACTAAAGGGAAGAGTTATGCTATTGATGCAATTAGTGGGTGGCATGGTAGTGCACTTAAGTTAGTTGAAGTGCCGTGTGCGCACACACAAATTCAGCACAGCCTGGAAACAATTCTCCGTTTTCTCTAGATGCCACAAGTAAATCTTCCATAAAACACACTGAAAATGCACAAGTAAATGTGAAATCTGAAACACACAAGAGCCAACTCTTCTCTTCCCGCTGTTCCCATAGTTTCAGTTCCTCAAATTTTCTCCAAGAGTTTCATAAAATTCAAAAATCTGCTACCTGCAACATTAAATCGAAAAAGAGTCACTGCTGGTCTGAACAGGTAACAGAGTAAATCAGAGAATATGGTCTGAAAGGTTCTGCCTGGTAACCTTGCCGGGAAGTTCCCTAATCACTGAAAACACACCATTTTCTGTCATGGGGGACACAGCCTTGCGAGAAGAGCTATAATAGCTGATATTCAGTTTTGACTCGGCCAACCATAGGAAGCATGTAGACTCAACCAGCAAATATTCATTTATTGCTTCCATCAGTTATGAAGAGTAATTTTCCTGAGTGGTTTTGTAGGTAATTTTGGTCACAAATCTTGCATCCGTAATACTGGAACAGCCTCTGAAAGTTTCCTAAAATTCAAATCAGGGGGAGGAAAAAAAAAAAAAAAAAAAAAACAGCTGACATACAGAATTACAGATGAAACTTAAATAGTCATTTTGGTAAGATGAACACTCCCTAAGAAGTCTTAACTTTTAAATTCTGCAGCAAAGTCTGAAACCTACAGAATACACAAGGCCAATCTAACAAAGAGGCAATTTCTGAATTTCCACCTCAATTTTCATGGAGAGAATTATGGATGTGCAGCCATTAAGTTATGGAAATGACATCTCTGAAATGAAATGGCTGCTGCTTGGTCAAATTTTAAATCAATTTCTATCATAGTACGTTTCAATGTCACGTGGTCCTGAATCTCTAGTCCTGAATCTCTATATTGGTATTCTGAAAACAAGCTGCATTCTGAATGCTGTCAGTATTATTTTGTCACAATTTAATTTTAGAACTATCAAATGGATTTTACAATGTATGGTATTCCGGCAAGGCCAAGTGGCGTATATCGCTATGTTCAGAAAAGTGAAAAATAATTAGTGTATCCGCCCTAGGAGCCACATACAGTCCAAAATTTAATGAGTACATTCTTGGCCCAGGCTATACCCTTCCACGAAGTTTCAAGAAAATCAGTTCTCCATAATCCAGCTGTAAAAGAGACCAACAAACAGACACAAAAATATCACCTCACTGGCAAGAGTAATAATCCATCTTTTATGCCGCTTATTCCTGGATAACATGGCAGCTGGAACCTATCCCAGCAGGCACTGGGTGAGAGGCATGGACAGACTCGGTACCACAGCCACATGTCACTGCTAAGTGCTAACAGAGCAGTGGAGCAGAGACACTGCATTCCCCAGTGTCCTTCAAAGAGACTGAACTTAACTCCTCTTAACTTAACACCAGTACTGACAGTGTGACTCCTGATACAGTGAAAGTTTCAGTGAGATCATGTGACCTCCCACCTCCATCCAAGCATTGGTGGTTCAGTAGTAGAATTCTCGCCTGCCACGCGGGAGGCCCGGGTTCGATTCCCGGCCAATGCAAAAACTTTTAGGACAGAAATCCTTGGTCAGGGAAATGTTTGATCATGTACAAATGATAAAATACAATGTCAGGGATGTCATTGAGCGAGACATCAAAACATCTGGGCAGAAAATACAAGTAACATCACTGCTGCACAGTGGCAAATATTCAGGAGAACAGTTACATGTTCAGCATTTCACAGGTAATTATTGGACGCCAATGCCTCAGAAATTAATTATTCAGTAGGTACAAACGGAGAAACAAGGTTATATAGTGGCAGGAAGTCCCCAAAACTCAGGAGACAGAAAAAAAAAAAAAAAAAAAATATATATATATATATATATATCAGAAAGGGGGGGGGGTGTGGTCTCAGAAATGGTCTAAAACACTGCATCCCTGTATTACACAAAGAATTCTGTTACTGTTAGCCTTGCTTCTCTGCTCGTACATGTAGCTCACATTTTTCATATGAAAACATTTCAGCCCCCACTGCCCAACAGGGATATTCCACACAACTCCATTTGGGCCAATTATCATCATCACTAAACAAACATCGACAAGCACGAGGAAAGCTATATAGGCATATGAACAGGTAACCATCTTGGAATAGTATTGATATGATACTGCATAACATAATTAAACCACATCAAATGAATGACATATAAAGGGCAGAGCTATAAAATATATTGATGTACTGTATATGAAGCCAAAGGTGTCATTTGAAATATGAGTTAACCTAGCCTCCTAAGACCCGGTGTCCACATACGGGGACGTTAAATTTTGGATTTGCAGCACCTTATACTTTTTGGTTCTTAACGGTTAACTTAATCTAATCTTAACGGTTTTTGGTTCTATGTTGAATAACGGTAGTCTACCCGCATTCAAGAACACACGAAAAGTGCAAGACATTCTAAACATCTCCGTTTCATAGAAATTCCTCTTAAAAATGATGCCAGAAGACTTGCCAATCTGAACAACGCGCACATATGATGTCATATGTATGTCACTGCCCCCCCCCGCACTTACTCTCATTCCATTTCCTCCCCTTCAAAATAATTTGCATACACCCACTCTCCCGCCCCGTACGGAAAGTAATTGCATCAGTGTTCGTGAAGTTTAAGGCGAAATGACGAGTTGCGTACTGAGGTGTGCTCTTCCAGGCATTGGAAGCAGTGTGCAAACGTTCCATAACCCTCCAACGGAAAGAAATGCACGAGATGCGTGGCTGCTGTTCATTTTTAATCAGATTCCCACTACATTCAACCACAGACTGTTGCTTTGCTCAGCCCATTTCACCTCTGACAGTTTTACTAACCTGGCACAATTTCAAGCCGGCTTCTCACAGCGTTTGGTGCTACGTAGCGGAGCAGTTCCAACTTTGCGTCTACCTCAACGATCAGTATAAACTGTAAGTATCACGTTTATTGTTTTTAAAACGATATAAATAGAATATATTAGTTATGCTTGCATGGCCAGTGTTTCCCCAAATTTCTATCACGCCACATTGTTTACTATGAAAAAATCTCAAGGCACACCGCTATGATATTATGGCGTTCCATAGCTTTCCGCTCGCGCCACCTACCCCGCAGCGCGACCGAGTGACGAGACGACTCGAGCTTACCAACCAGTTTTCAGCCTTTCATGCAATCATAAAATAAATGACTAAGCAGTCTTTCCAGTTCAGCCCCTCTATATCTGCTGACTTTACTCCAATTCGTCTGCCAGTTGTATTGTTTGAGAGAGGAACCTTAGATATTTCATTGGCAGCATTCTGACCCAACATGGTCTCAATGATAGCTTTGCATGCTGGCAGGATAAGAGATTCGGCGTCTTTGATTTTGCTACTAGTTCCGCGACCAGATAGCGAGCTTCTAATGCTTTTTCTGATACTAACGGTCTTCATCATGAAACTATAGCTTTTGTTCATCTGGCTTCTCAACCACATTAAATATTCACAGTCTTTTTTTTTTTTTTGGCGAAAGAAGGGTGTTTGGTTGAAAGTAGTCTTTTTTAAATAATTTGGCACCATAGCTTCTTTGCCAGCTTTTCGCCACAAGCAAGACACAGCGGTATTGGGGTAGCGGGATCTCCGGTGAATGTAAACCCATAAGTCAGATATTCCTCACCGTAAAGTCTGGTCACCATTTTGATTTTCTTTCTCCGGCCAGCGCAGCAAGAGTGAGGTGGTTCAGGGTCTTAGTCGGACGGCCTTTTGGAGGTTTTGGTCAGGAATTTATCCATTTTCGTTGTTTCGTTTCAACTAGCCTACGCTGCTGTTTTAGCTGAGTTTTACCGGGGGAATGTTTCATTTTTCGCGTTAGACAATGTGTGATTGGCCAATCACGAGAAGGAATTACACTTTTGTATGTCGCTCTGGATAAGAGCGTGTGCTAAGTACCTGTAATGTAATGTAATGCAATGAATTGTACAATAGAATACATGATGCGGAAATATCCAGAAGGAATTTTAAATAGGCATTATAATAAATGAATTGAATGAACTGATAATGACATGAATTGTCATTTTTATATCCTGGAGGTTTAGCCGTTTTTATTATTAAGCTATCATGAAAAAAACTAAGTGGGTTTTCTCGCAACACGCCATGGAAGCTCTCACGGCACACCAGTTATTCAATGAATGCTTATTAGTGAAATTCTCACGCGGAATTAAAACCCTTGTGCCTTGAAGTCTCAGTTTTGCTTGCGTAAAGAATTTCACCTTTCATAATAACTTGCTTCGCTTTAGGCAGCAAAGCCAGCCAATCAGCATCAAGTGCTCGCATTTCATAATGAGGTTGCCAGTGAAGCCCTAAAGGTCACCAAACAGGTGCAAAATAACGCGTTCAAAATCCCCCACATTAACGCAGCTTTTTGAGAGAGGTTTTTAGGAAGCTTCTGAGGCATTACAGACCGAACCAAAATTTTTGTGGCGTATGTGTCACTTCACTGAAAAAGGATAAATACCCCGTTCAACCATTCTAGTTCACCTTTAATTCTATGCAACTTAAACCTTTTTTCCTTGTTACTAGACACTCTTCGCTGCCATCTTGTGGTTGAAAAAGCTAAATTCACTAACTAGTGTTAAAGAAACTAATAGCTTGGAGAAGTCAGCAAGACCAGGTGAAATCTCGAATATGGCTGGGCCACCAAGTGCTGTTGCTGTTACATTGAGAATGCAGTGTCTGCAGCCGCCACCAGGAAGTGCTGCAAAGGGAGTGGCGCCCTTGTATACGTAAACATATTAAATACAAATGACGTCAACGCCTGGCCAGCCAGCCAGCAAATCATCAGCCCACCAATCGTTGAAGTTCTTTCCCGCCGGCTGAGCAATCGCTGAACAGCCAGCCAGCAATTCGTCAGCCAACCAATCGTTGAAATTCTTCCCCGCGGAGTGACCAATCGCTGAACTTCTTCCCCGCCGGCCCGCCAATCGTTAAACTTGATCACTCGGGCAGTCACTCACTCACTCAGCGACATTCGCTTTTATAGGGGCCTGCCCGCTATTCACAGCTCAGCCCAAAAATGTTAAAATATTCAAAGCTCGGGTCTTTGGAGGTTGAATCGGAGGCAGGGAGTGCTGCTCCATGACGCCATAGCCTTGAGTGTTTTAGATGTCTCTGTGCTCTAATGAGCCTGATTGATTGACCTCAGCCTATAAAGGACCCAATAATGAGTATAAACTTAAATCGACACAAATTCTGTCACTGGACAACTGCACGGTATATCCAGGAGACTAAAACATCCTTCCAGTGGGAAAAATTCACTGTTTGGCCAAGTAGTGATACAACAGGAAAGGGTTTTTGGGTCCAGAAAATCAACAGGAGCACTACTCTCAGCTCCAGCGATGTTCACCGAAAATTTTATTCTATTCCCATGAGAAAACATAAAAAAACATGTTTAGAAAAACATAACTGCCAGATCTCAGGGCTCAGTCTACCCTCAGAAATATGCAACAGTTCTTCATTCTCAGTATCCACAAGCATAAAGGGTTTACTTCCCAGCCAATCCAAGAACTGCTGTACAAAAGATCCTTTAAATTATTACATTTCATACGGGGAGAGCAGGTACCGTGAATGCAGTCAAAAGCATCATTTTGAACCAAACAGGTATAATGTCATCATGGAACACATCCTCAGTTCATGACCTTTCATTTGCACTTGATTTGAGGTCAATCGGACAAATATTTCCAGAGATTGTAAATTGCCCAATTCGTTGTCGTTGTCAAATTGTCCATTTGGCGTTTGGGGACATAATTCAGTCAAAATTTTATCAAGTCTTCAGTTAAAATACTACAAAGCTTGTCAGCTGTGAGATAGAGCACCAAGATGCCAAACTTCACCTGCTGTTGCATGGTGCTCCGCAGTGTCTACTGTCAGTCAATAAGCCAGCACAAGAGATAAAGGCTCAGGCACGGTCTTGAGAGCAGAGCCCCCTCACTGCCCGGAGTCAATGCAATTCACTACCCAACCACGTCACCCACCTCTAAGTTTGTGCACAGCTAGAAAACGGCTGTCAGTTTTCTACAGACCCCCACAAGTAAATCTTTCAAAAAACCCAAAACAGCCTCTCTCCCTTTTCCTATAGTTTCAGTTCCTCTAATTCTCTACCACGGTTTGATCACATTTTTACATCAGCCCATCTGAAATATTTATTAGAAAAAGAGTCACTGCTGTTTCTGAACAGTTAACAGAATATATCAGAGAAGACAGTTCTCTCTTTCAGTTGCGTGCATCTCCACAAAAAATGCAGTTTTCTGTCACAAATGCAGCAGCATAACCGATATTCAGTTTTGACTTTGAAAACCATGAGTACCATGTAGACTCAATCATTAAACATTCGTTAATTGCTTTTATCATTCAAGAATAACTTTCTTGAATGACTTTCTTGAATAACTTTCTATTTTCTCTCACATCTGTAATGCTGGAATTTCCTTTGAACCTTCAAGTTTGCTGAAGGCTACACACATTACATGATTCTTCAAACCTTCACAGACTTAGAGACCACACACTTCATGATCACAAAAGACAGATCGCACAAGATCTCGCTCTTCTGATCTTATAGTGTGTGTTGTGCACTACGGAGCTCCGCACACACTACAGGATTTCTAGTCGCAAATGTTAAACATGCTCATTACTTAAAATCCCTCCTTCCGAGGCCTTGCGAGCGGATTGGACAAAATCACTCTTAACACACCCCACACCACAGGAAAATCAGCAGACATGTCATTTGCAAACGTCAGACAATCGGGCCTTTGCTGGCTTTGATCGGAAGGGGCAGATGGGACAAAAATCGGCCAGATGAACCTGTAGTCTGTACCAGGCATAAAAGGAATCACCACACTGATTCAGATCCGCTCCAAAATTTAACAGGTTAATCCTTGACCCATGCTACACCCTTCTACCAAGTTTCATGAAAATCAGGCAGCTTGTTGTCCGGAATCCAGCTGACAGACAAATGCAGCAGGTAAGAGGCAGAAACAAACCCTAAACAGCTACACGTCACTGCTAAGTGCTAACAGAACAGTGAAACGGAATTCCTCAGTGTCCTTCAGAGAGACTGGAGCTCCTCCCACACCAGCAGTGACCATTTGACTCCACATGCTCCTGAAACGCTCCAGGCTTCAGGGAAAATTTACTGCCCAATGTCCACATCCAGGCATTGGTGGTTCAGTGGTAGAATTCTCGCCTGCCACGCGGGAGGCCCGGGTTCGATTCCCGGCCAATGCAGATACTTTTGGGCCACGAAATCCATGGTCAAGTGGAGTTTAACTGCACAAAAATTGTCAAGTACAATACCAGGGATGTCATCAGACAAGGCATAAAAGCCTTCAGATAGAAAATATTGGTAACTTCACTGCTCAATAATACTGATCATATTCTTACTGCAATTCTGAAAGATGCCAGAGTCCATTTTTCTCTTTACATCAATTATTTACTGTATTTACTAATTCTGTCACCAATCAGACTTCACAACTCACGAACTCCGAAAACTTAATTTGGTGTGTTACAACACATGGCCACCAGATGGCAGCATGCAACAAACACAATTTGCAGCTCAGTCAGAGCCAAGTTCAGAGATCAGACAGTAATTGCAGTGTTACAACCCCAATTCCGAAAAAGTTGGGACAAAGTGTAAATTGTCAATAAAATCAAAACGCAATGACTTCCAAATCACACCAGCCAGTATTTTACTTACAATGGAACAGAGATAACATGGCAAATTTTGAAACTGAGAAATTTTACAATTTTATCCACAAAATGAGCACATTCCAAATTTGATGGCTGCTACAGGTCTCAAAAAAGTTGGGACAGGGGCCTGTTTACCATGGCGGAGCATCCAATCTTTTTTAACACAGAGTGGAGGGCACTGAGGGCACTGAGGAGACAAGTTTCTTGAGTTTAGCCATTGGAATTTGATCCCACTCTTGTTTAATATAGGCTTCCAGCTACTGCAGAGTTTTGGGTCTCCTTTTTCGTTTAATTATGCGCCAAATATTCTCAATCTGTGAGAGATCAGGACTGCAGGCATACTTGTTCAGCACCCGGACTCTTCTACTATGAAGCCATGCTGTAGTAATAGCTGCAGTATGTGGTTTAGCATTGTCCTGCTGAAATACACAAGGCCTTCCCTGGAATTGATGTCATCTGTAGGGGAACATATGTTGCTCTAAAACCTTTATATACCTTTCAGCATTCATGGTGTTTTTTAAAACATGCAAGTGTCCTGCACCATATGCATTAATGCATCCCCATACCATCAGAGATGCTGGCTTTTGAACTGAACGCTGATAACAGGAGGGGTGGTCTTTCTCCTCTTTAGCCCGGAGGACACGACGCCCATGATTTCCAACAAGAATGCCAAATTTGGACTTATCTGACCACAGGACACTTTGCTACAGTCCATTTTAAATGAGTCAAGGCCCACAGAACTAGGCGGCGTTTCTGGATCATACTGAACAATGGCTTCCTTTTTGCATGACAGAGTTTTAGGTGGCATCTGTGGATGGCACAGCGGAAGGTGTTTACAGACGGTGGTTTCTTGAAGTATTCCTGGGCCCATTTAGTAATGTTAATGACAGAATCATGCCGGTGAGTGATCTTGAGGCGTCCGAGGGCCCAAGGATCACGGGCATCCAGTAAAGGTCTTCGGCCTTGTCCCTTACGCACAGAGATTTTTCCAGTTTCTCTGTATCTTTTGATGATGTTATGCACTGTCGATGATGAGACCCTCAAAGCCTTTGCAATCTGACATTGAGGAACGTTGTTTTTGAAGTATTCCAAAATTTTTTTACGCAAGCCTTCACAGGTTGGAGAGCCTATGGCCATCTTTACTTCTGGGAGACTCAGCCTCTCTAAGACATCCCTTTTATAGCCAATCATGTTACACACCTGATGCTGGTTAACTTATTTACTTGCTAAATATTCTTTCAGCTTATTCTCAGATATATTAATAGCTTTTTTAGCCCTTATATGCCTGTGTCCCAACTTTTTTGAGACCTCTTGCAGCCAGGAAATTTATAGTAAGCAGATTTTGTGGATAAAAATGTAAAATGTCTCAGTCTCAACATTTTCAATGTTGTCTACGCTCTAGTAAATAACATTTTGGCTCATGTGATCTGAAAGTTATTGCATTTTGATTTTATTCACAATTTACGCTTCGTCCCAACTATTTTGGAATTGGGGTTTTAGTTCCACCAATAAGCAGGGCTCACCATCAACAGGTAAGTACATCTACTGCCTAACAAATGAGAAAATGGCCAGATCTAGGCATCTTGAACAAAATCCTCGGGAGGAATTTTACTGTCTGAATCCGCATTTTATCCCCATGAGCTTAATACAGTAAACCAATATGTTGAAGGGCAAATTCAGCATTAAAAATCACTCAGGAAAATTACCCCTCTTCAATAAGAACAATTACTGAATATTCGCACAGCACATTATTTATTTATTTATTTATTTATTTTTTACAAAAATGAAGGCCAAAAAAATGCCCAACATCCAGTGGCGGCCGGCCAGTAGAGGGCGCTAAGGCGCCGTCCCCCTACAAATATCAAGAGATTAAAAATTTATTTAAGCATGTTAAATATACTTTAGTCCTATAATGCAAATAATTGTTAAATAAACGTGTTTTTCAGTCTGAGTGCCTGTCAACAGACCCTAAATATCGGTTCCTAATGGTATTTGGTTGATTTCTCTGTATGCATATACTTCCTGGGTGAGGGGCGCCGGCCAAACGGTACCTAATGTAAGCTCTCAAAGTTTTGGTGAGCACGTGACACGAGGCTGCCGTTTCATTGGTTTCTTCAGATTTTCTTACTGGGTGCAGTTCTGTGCGCCCCAGACACTCCCACTTTTATTGGCATCGAATTGGGATCGTTTATTAAGCTTTTTGATCTAATGTCATTGGACAATTCTCGTGGCTGTCAATCATGTTCACACCCACCGCAACGCTTCATCTCAGCTGTCAAATCATCCACCGCCCTTTCAACATGGCAGCTGAACAAGATGGCGAGCTCAAGAGGAAGCGCGGAAACTGAACACAATTCGGTTCTTTCCTGACAAAAACAGCCTTTTTCCAAGCCATTCACTGGAGGAACAAAGGAAAGTAAAGGCGCTTGACCCGGACCAACCCGATTTAAAGATTCAGCAGCAGGCAAGTGATCGTGGACGAATTTACACCCGGGGCGTCTCTCGCCCTTGTTATGACAAACGGAGTTGGCTAGCTGGATGTGGCGTTAGCAGTGCCCTTTATTGCTTTCCCTGTATATTGTTCCAATTGGGCAGATTCCACCGAAAGTGTGACCAATTGACAACTTTTATTTTTGAACCAATATAAAATATTCCATCTCTACATGCAGGCGCGAGCGGATGTTTACTTCCTGGCCTTCTAGAGTTTTCACCAAATCACGTTTGTGTCCCCTCATCAAAAAGGTAAAAAATTCCGTCCACAGTAGTAAAGTCAACAACGACCTGTAATCTTAGCGCAGAACAGCTTTGAAGGAGATTTGGGCGGCTGCTGGCAGAATATTTAAGCCCTTTCGTGCACGTGTCCGCCAGCTGCAGATTTATGCACGCAGTTACAATATTCTATCACTAGATGGCCCACCCGGATCAGTTATTGAATTTCACTAGCAAGCAGAGTTTGAACACGGTTCATTAAATGGACGAGTTCACTCCAGTCCCTGGATGGATCAAGCCAACCTTGGTTTGACCTAAAGTGGTTGGCACATCCATACTACAGGGTGGCCCAAAAAGTGTCCCTCCTTCTTCTCAGAACTCCAAGGTGGTTGAGGAACTTGGAAATGAGTGGGCAGGATTGACTCATTAACCAGTGTATGAGTTTTATTGCCATAAAATAATCTGGGGTTAAAACTCTGCATTTCAGGTCACTGTTCAAGAGTAGATACTCAGGCTTTAAGAAAGCCCTGCTTATTGTGGATTAGCGGGTTGGTCACTGGTCACTTTTCTCTGCTCATCGTGCCATTATTGGCGTTGGCTCAGACAATCGTGTCACCATTTGAGTTTTTAGGTTTATAATTTCCTCCTGTTAAGTACAGTGAGACGTGTGGGTCACACGTTGTGTGGAATCTGTCATTTATGTGTATAAATATGTAACTTACCACAGCTGTAAGGTGCTGGAAAAGCATGGTGCTGGAAAAGCATGAAAATGCACCTTGAAAATCCTTGAAGAGCCTTGAATTTCACTTTGGAAAAGGGGTACGAAGCCTGTAGACAGCATTACAGTGCTGTGTTTTTAGATTTGTGGGGTTTTTTTTTGTTTTTCTGTTTAACTATGCTCCACTTATTGTTTGCATCTTTACAAAACATCAAAATCCCAGTTAGTAGGTGGAATCTTTAACATGACCGCTTTTACAATCAATCTGTAAGTAATGTAAGGACAGATACAGTGATCTGTGGACATGGGAGATTTATCCTCAGTTCATAATATAAAAAGGGTACAAACCCTGATAAAATCTATAGGCTACATTTTCCTTCTTAATAAGCGACTGTGTCAACATCAAAGCAGCGGTCAGGTGTGCTGCGCCAAGGTAAATTGCGCCCGCCCCACCAAAATTTTTACCACCAGACGCCACTGCCAACATCTAAAATTGTGAATGTGATGCAAAAAAGGCAGTCAATTGACTGAGATGATACTCAAGTCTATTAAATATAACAGAGAATTTGGAAAACACAATGCACGAGGCCTATCTGAACATAAAAAAAGCAATAATGAAAATTACTTTATTTCCACTTCACTCTTTATGAGCAGCACTATCTTTATGCCACCATAAAGTAACGGAAGAGACATCCCAGAAACAAGAGCTGCCCAATCCATTTCTTTCATAATACACTTTGTGGTCATGTGATAATTGGCCTTAAATGGTCCTAAATCTCTCTTGATATTCTGAAAACAAGCGGAGTAAAGAATGTTTACAAGATGGATGTGTAATAATGCGGTTTACAATTATTTAGACTAGGAAAGATGAATCAGTCTTTGAGTGGTCAGCTTAAATTACATTCATAATGATAAGATCAATAATATCAACAGTGGCATTGAGAACTGACGTTCGCCAAGGCAACTCGAGGCAATAGGTCACTCTTGTTTGACATGCAAATCTGCAAGCACGACCATCTTATTTTTACAATTGTCTATCTTTAGTCACAACTGAACTTTCTGGTCACTTACAAAATTCTATAATGAGTGGCATTCATTCTGGTGAGGCCAAATCCTATATTGCCATGTTCACAAAAATGAAAAAAATTATTTTATTCGCCGGGCACTGGCACCAAAATTGAATAAGTTCTTCCCTGGCCCATGCTGCATCTCCACCAAGTTTCATTCAAATCAAGAAGGTAGTTTTCCGAAGTACAGTTGACAAACAGACAAACTAAATGAATACCTCCTTGACGGAGAAAATGATCCATCCATTACCCAGCTAATTCCTGGTCAAGATCATGAGGGAGCTGAAATCTATCCCAGCAGGCACTGGGTGAGACAGAAACAGACCCTGAACAACACCTACACGTCACTGCTAAGAGCAAACCGAACAATAAATCGAAGCTGAATTCCTCAGTGTCCTTCAGAGACTCAAGATCCTCCCACAGTACTGACCATGTCATGTTCCTCATACTATGCAAATTTCTAGCGGGAGGCCTGGGTTCAATTCCCAGCCAATGCAGACATTTTTTTAAGATAAGTCATCCCTGGTCAAATTCAGAGAAATGTTTCATCATGTACAAATGACTACATAACATAAGGGCATTTCCACAGAGTCTCGTGTTACATTCTATAGCAATTCAAAATGTATATTTTGGCCCGTACCTTATCATGAATTTTAGAAGCCTGTCGAGTGTGATGGAAGGTGTCAGGTAAATGCAATAAAAAGGTATGAAAAATATTCATTTAATTTCACAAAATGGCTTCAGTTAACACTAATTATAGGGTGACTCACATTACATGAATAGGACAACACAAAAAAAAACCACCAATTTCAGTTGCCACTCTACTATAAGTATATAAGATGGAATATAATTAACACTCTCAGTGTTCATACGAATGTGGTTTCAAAGTCTACCACAGGGAATTTAAATTTTACAACCAATAAGTTTCTCCATGATAAAGTTTAGAGTTTTGTCCATTTTTCGCCAAAGCCAAATGGGCAAGCATGCACACTCATTAAAGGAACCGCTAATTTTACAGTCAGAACTTTCACCCTGCGACAGAAAGCTTGCCATTTCCGATCATCCAATCAAAACGTAAGCCAGAATAATAGCTTTTCACACCCTATAAAGAAGCAAGTGTAACTCACTTACACAGAAATATCTGAAATATACCTAATTTTAACAAAACAGACATTCCACCATCAGGGAAAAAAGCAGGCAATATTCTACTCTAGATTGAACAGAATCGGTGTAATTAACGTAGCTGCCCTCGGTTCAGTTCTACCGACAAACTGAACCACTAGATATAGAAGGCAAGTTGGATCCAACTACACATCCATCAAAACGTCCAAAAGATGCTATAAAAACATTGTGACTCGCGTCACCATTCCTTTTTTATGTGACTCGTGTTAGATGTGTCTCGCCTCACCAATTTTTAATGTTGTGCAGAGCCGCATATGAGGACTAGATATGTATACTAGTAGTGCAGTTTTGTTGGGTATGGGCAATAGTCGGAAAAATAGAATTTACAATTACTTGCTGCCAGGGGTTATTGTGAGGGAAGGAAAAAAAATATATATATGTTTTAGTGACTCTCGTTACACCACCATCACCACGCAATTTTACAGCAAAATCCTGAAAACTCTGAAGCAGATGGGGAATTTTTAGCCATCAAAATACACTTGACCAAGGTTTCAAGATATAATAAACACAGTTGTCAAGACTGCACCGAAAAACATGATGCAGAGGCCACATAGTGTTTGGGGCCCAAAGTTATTGAATTTTTGTCATTTTAAAACTGAAGATCATATAGGAAGGATTCAAAGAGAATTTGGCTAGCAATGCTGAATTTAGTATTGATTCCTTAAAGTATGTTGCATAGTGATGTTCCACACTATAAAAATAAAGGTTTCCTCAGAAATGCTAATGAGCTCTCAAGAAAGCGCTGGCAGCTTCCGCATTTCACAGATAATATTTGGACCCAACTGCCTAAGAAAATGACCCAGCCGAAGCAATAAACAAAAAATGCCATTTTTCAAACAATCAAGAGGGCAGTGAATAGGAACAAAAAAAAAAAAAACATTCTGTCCTCTTACTGTCAAGTTAATCAAAGCTCAAAAAACCTCATTAGTCCCAATCATGGGAATCAGTATCTTCAGGTGCTTAACTGCTTATTTAAGGCATGAATCCGAAACCACTAGCTAAATTCAGATTACCTGATGGTAAAATAGGCTACATGTTAAACAATTTTCCAGACCCGAAGGAGCACGGCAAGCCTGTATATGCAGACTGCCAGTCATTTCAACCTTGGCTCGGTCCGAAAAGGGGAATTTCACCCCCCCCTCGAAATATTTCACACTCTACGCTCCGTCACCCCTCCCATTTGCAGTTTGTAGACACTGACCGGATAAAACACGGATTTAACTTTCGTTTTGGGCATTCCTGTACGAGACTGAAAATGTTTAGGCCACATGTCAAAGATTTTGTGAGAGTGATGGTATTGCTGAAGTACTCTAGTGAAATTAATACCAGCCTCAATATCAGACCTCACGATGAGACGTCTGTTAATAAAATTGATAAATAAAAAAATAAAACTTCAGTGCAAAGTGGGATTCAGGGACAATGTTTCTCAACCGCATCGACAGGTTTAGTGGCCGTCTAGTCTTGTGGCCATAAAGAATAATCACATCCCCATCCAAAAGGGAGAAAAAGCAGTTATGCATATGAGAGGAAAAAGAACACTTTACTGTACTTGTGTCACGTACACTTGGATACAAAAGATGCAGCAAATGACATTTAGAGGGGGGGAAAAAAGAGTACATGCATTGGCCGGGAATCGAACCCGGGCCTCCCGCGTGGCAGGCGAGAATTCTACCACTGAACCACCAATGCTGAGCACACATGTTGTGAGCCTGCTACTGCCGATAGCACCAAGCAACGTGATAACCAGAAAAGGAATGCATGTCTGTCCAATCAGGACAAAGGAGGCGGAGACTCAATGCACTGCTGAGCATGAATGTGGGGGCAGGGGCAGAGGCCACGCGGGAACCTGACGAACATGCAGACAAGCAGCAGCTCTCCGCCAGTCAAAAACCTCCTCACCACGGTAGAAATAATAAATAGCCACATTTCACTGCCCAAGAGCTTTCAAAAATGTGTTTAGCCTGTGAAGATTTAGCTTTCAGCAATAACAATTTGCATATACTTCAAAAGCAGGACCAGTCCAAATAACAACAGGCAAAATAAATTCTAAAGAAAGATTGCTCTTAAAGATGAAGGCTATTTTTTTCTAATTTATATGAAGTCAAAACTGTTTGCCAATTCCTCTTGTAAGCTAGCCAACTGTCTGTTCTATACAGCTGAGCTGTCCAGTTAGGGGCCGAGCTATGTTATACGAGGTTAATTATGCTAAATTAACTGGTCTTAATCTACACCACTAACAACTGCTATGTTTTCTTTCCCTGACCTCTAGATGATTTTTTTTTTCCTTTTTTGAGATGGAGGATATTTCTTCCTCAGAGAATAGTAAATAGTGCGCAGAACACACTACAATCTAATTAGAGTAAAATACATAGCCAACAACAACTCACCATATTCACCTCTCGGGAACCCTGGAGTATAATGAATTGGGAGACCCGCTCTGAGTCTTTGCCCGTTTCACTGCTTGGATGAGTAAAACTGGATAAGTAGTGCTTCACATCAGACAGTCCACCGTGGGCAACCAAAAATACCCTGTGGCAAACTGTTCAGTTAGTCTGGAACTCACTGGACTGAATAACCGGACTGACCCACTCAGTCATTCTGCCATTCCGATCGGTATTTAGAAAGCCTCTTTCAGTTCCTGGGCAGACTTGAGCAGGGGTTATGACAATTCGACGACGTTTAACAAACCCACACTCGAGTTTCCCTTGCCAGGGCAACAATGACATTGAATGAAAGTAGCAGGTGCAGCAGATTCAGATGTAACGTTAATATTTTTCTTTGTTTCATGATCCTCTTTTGACTTCATCTTTTCTCATGTGCCGTTCTAAGCAGGTTTAGTGAATATAATACAAGAGGGTGTGCACCATGCACGAAAATACGGGACAAACTGCGTCCCCAAAAGGACAGCGCATTTATTTTTCCAACACAGGACGGTTCCGTATTATACGGGATTGGTGGCAACCTCAGTCACTACACCCACAGCTGTCGGCAGGGTAAGTCCCTCACTGATGTACATGTTGGTGAAGACAAGGAATAAAGATCATTTACTAGGAAAAACGGTACACAATGTTCCCTTTGCACAATCCGTAAAAAGCAAAAGGAACACTGCATTGGCCGGGAATCGAACCCGGGCCTCCCGCGTGGCAGGCGAGAATTCTACCACTGAACCACCAATGCTGAGCACATTCTTCCAAGCACCGCCACAGATCATAACAGCCCTGCTGTGGGGGAAGGGCAGAGGCCACGCAGGAGCCTGAATAACGTGCAGACAGACGAGCAGCAGCTCTACCAGTGAACAAACTCCTCGCCATGGTAGAAATAACAAAAGAATAAAAACATTTCACTGTCCAAGCACCCAATATGGTACACAAGCCATCACCAAGCACTTCAGCAGATTAACCAAACTAAAAACAGGACAGAGCAAAACATTCAGGGAAGATCATTATTTACCAAACACCACTGCACCTACAGTTCTAGCATTGGTTGGCTTCTCGCTGGTGTACGTTGCACAAGATAATGAAGAAAGAGCGCTCGCTTCACATTGTTCCCTTTACACATTCCATTTAAAGCAAAAGATCTGCTGCATTGGCCGGGAATCGAACCCGGGCCTCCCGCGTGGCAGGCGAGAATTCTACCACTGAACCACCAATGCTGAACTATTTGCTCAAAGATCTGAAGAGCTCCAACTCCTGAACCCCCCTTCAGACAGGATGACAGACTACACAGCTCACGGGGGATCAGGCAAATATTTGGGTCGCAAGTTTCACTCACAAGAGGGAGCAATGAACCTTCATGAAAGAACTCCATACACCAGAAGCAAGAGTTCTTCAGGAGCAGTTACACAACACACTTGCACAAAAAACCAACTAACGGCTAGAAGTATTAACACAGGAGAACCAGTGAACGTATAACCTGCAATCAATACTGTTTGCAGAATTGACCGTGTCCTGCATTGGTGTAGCACGTCATAAGTATTTTTACAACTGAATTATTAACCCAGGGTCACGCTGCCAATTCAACAAAGGCCAACGCACTTTGCCACAGATTAAACTCACACCAAATGACCCAAATCATGTCAAAAGAAAATCTCAAACGCAAGCTCCCTACCCCGAATACATTTAGAAATTGCAATTTAAGCAAGGGTTGGGGCAAAGTTTGCCTTAAATTTCCTGGGACCAAAACATTTCAAGTGCCATTTTAAAAATGCAACAAGCTGGAAACTCATCGACTTGTGGCCCCAGAAATCATGGCCACAAATATGTAGCCAATTTTGATCCAGTCCTTGCTCACTTAAATGACAATATCATAACACGTATTAAGAACAAGGGAGCAAATATTCAGTGTTGATTATCCCATACACATGAACCCACACGATTCAGTGGTAGAAGTCTCACCAGAAAAAATATCTGGCACATGCATCAAATACATCTGACAATCCCCGAACATCTTCCTGTTAGTGTCCTTGCAATTACGCAAACAAATCCCAGGACAGATCTTCATAGCAAACAGCTCACACCGAGACTACAGCAAATCCCAATCCTCACACACACACACACAAAAGAAAAGAATTCAAAAAGATTAAGGCTATAAAGTCTGTCAAAATTGGCCCCAGCTGATTCATCTAACTTTTTTTGCCATTCAAAGTAATGAAACTCCAAAAAAGCAGTTCTTAAATTCAGGATAATTGTTATTTTTTTGGCAAATTACTGCTGGTTGAATCCATCCCTGAAAGCTCCACTGTTTATCTCATGGGCTGCTATAGGCCCATCCTTTCTCCCATGATGCAACCAAACTGCAAAAGCTACACAAGAGGTGAGTGAACACTCAGGCTTCCTGACTACATTAGAATGCACAAGATGAAGCACACTCACAGCCATGAAGCATTAAACCACCATCTCAGTTTTTTGCACTATAATGATATCAACCACGGACTCGCAGGGCTCTACAGCACTCAAACCTGAGGGGAATTTGCTCCTTAAAACTGCTGGCTGCCTGCAATTTATTGAGGACGTCCCTGCTGATAAAAGCAAAGGAATTCATTCTTAATAGTACAGGGATACAGCAGCTCTTCAAATTCAGCCATATGCTTCCGTCCTCGGCGGATAGCGCTCCGCAGTGCGGATGACTAATGGCCTGAAATGTACGGAGGAAATCACACAATACTTCTTGAGGGCGAGTAAGAAGAATGTTATGAAACGGCTAAATGAATCACCTGACCCGCTTGATCCAGTTAAGAATACATTTCACCCACTGAAGCGACGTGTGGCATGATTATAAGTCCTGCACAGTTCATGCATTATGCTTGAAAAAACCCATAAATTATCCCAAGCAGACAGACGAAGAAAGAGTGAAAAATACCATGGTAATCGCACCCAAGACCCCTCGGAAGTTGAATTGGATGTTAGTTGGATTCTGATTGAAGAAATAATATATGTAATGAAGCCAAGCGCAGATATAAATAACCACGGAGTGGCCATTTTTCATTTTTCACAATACGCCCCCTGGTAGCAAAACTAAGAGTTGAAATTGGCAGGAATTCAATAGGTATGTGAAGACGTACCACCCACCCAAAAATGAGAAATCCAGAAACAAACCTGAAGGGGCTAGAGCGGTAACGTTGGTTAATTTAAAGACTGGCAGCATTTACGCTATTTGACATAGAAAACGGTACAAATAGGTGAAATCAAAAATGCGTCTGATATGCAATGGGGGGTCAGCCCTTGTACCTTCAGTAAAAATTTCAGCGTCCTAGCTGAAATAATAAGGAAGTTAAGGTAATTTCATTTTTCAGAATACGCGCCCTGGTGGCCAAACTAAGACAAGAAATTGGCTGGAATTCGACAGGGAAGAGAAGGATCCATAGACGTACCACCTGTCCAGAAATGAGAAACCCAGAAGCAAACCTGAAGGCGCTAGAGCCGTAACGTTGTTAAATTTAAAGATCGGCAGCATTTACACTATTCGACCTAGAAAACAGTTAAAAATGTTTGAAATCAAAAACGCATCTGATATGTGATGAAGGGTGATCCCATGTACCTTCAGTTAAAATGTGAGTGTCCTAGCGGAAATAAGGACGTTACGGCAATTTTTCAGTTTACACAAGAAGCCCCCTGGTGGCCAAACTAAGTCGAAATTGGCTGGAATTCGATAGGTTTGTGAAGCATCCATAGTTGTACCATCCACCCAAAAATAAGAAGGCTAGAAGCAAACCAGAAGGCACTAGAGTGGGAACGTCGTCGATGGACAGACAGACAGGGACGAACGGAGGGACGGCGAAGGGGATGACAATACCCCTCGATTGACCATTGGCCGAGGGGTAAAAATGGGTGACGCACTAATGGAGTCTCATCTCTGCCTTATGGTTGGGTATTGTGCTGAATGTGACCAAAGTGAAGTTTATGCAAAATTCAATAAACGCAATCTTCATTTTTGCCCTGTATCATACAGTACCAGGAAAAAGTTTCACTCAAAATTCCAACATGAGATATTGTTTTTTTTTTCTGTCCGCAGAATTACAGCTACAAATTTATCGCATTATCAACGACGAAGATTTTGATTGTAGCGCCTCTATTCCACTAGATGCCCAAATAGTGGACTATGCAGGAGCAGCAATAATGGTCTTAAATGTGAGAAATAAGGTTTCATTCTCCTGACAGAAAAAAATTACCACTGCAATTTTCAACTAGAACCAACTATCAAGTTTATAGAAATTAATTTGACAAGTGCAGCTCCATTCGTCTTGTCCCACATAGTGCACTTCTATTGCAAACAAAACAGGTAAATATTCAAATTGTGGGGTTCAGAGGCTTAATGAGGGGAATTTACTTGTTGTTTACGACTTGTTGTACCTTCGTCAGTAATACTGCCAAAGCTGGTCCAAAGCAGTCACAATTCTAACGTTACTGAGAAATTTAAAAAAAACCATCTGCTGCCGAAATGGCTGACTTGGCCCATACAAATGATCCATTATTCACAAACCAATAAACATTTTTACAAAATAAAATGTTTGAAGAATACTTACTTACAGACAAATTGTCATTTGCCATTAAAAACCTATTTGCTACACTGCATGAGTTTGCTCCTTTCTTAAATCAGCCACACAGATTTCGAGGTGCACAGCATTAGGAGTAGGAATCATGGGCAAAATGTTGTGATCGCATCATATAGTGAGAATACTTGCGATTCCCACCCTTAGCCTTGACCGTGAAGAGAAATGTACTTCATAAATGTGCACATCTTTGTGAGAAAAATGCATCAGCACTGACAAAAAACCCTAGAGATCTGTCACAATTTCACTGATGCATCTCCTAACTCCAGCACCAATACCAAAACTTCCCAGGCATCATAAGCACATCTGCCCCGCACCCACCCCAGCCAATAAGGGACCACCATCGGGACACTCACTGTTGAGTTCCTCTTGTGTTTTCGGAGGGCTGTCCTCTCGGGCGGTGGTCTCGTCAACCTGCCCCCCATCCTCCTCTTCCTCGTCATCCTCGGGAGTCACCAGTTTCATCAGACTGTGGTTGCAGGCGCTAGCTGCCTCTTTAGTGTCTGGACAGCAAGGGGTTAAGGATTTACTGCTCGAGCACCAGAAAGTCCCACCGAGAGCCCGACTGGGCCGGTATCCACAGACGATAGACGAGGAAACCGCTGGGCTCCATTTTCAAGTCATGCCAGGAAATGTGCAGCAATGAAAGTCCCAGAAGAAATTTAGCTACTCCATCTGATTACAACAGAGAGGCACTAGCGTCAATTCCCATCAGTACCGACGTACTGTAAAGCAAGCTACTTAAATTGAGGCCGTTCAATAAACTACGCAGCTAAAGACTGCACAGTCTGTATGCATCACCTTCAACTCAATGCGAACAATTTCCACGAAAACTTAAACCCCCTTAAACTCTAATTTTGGCTCTAGGTTCCCCTTCAGTGCTGCAGCTTTATATCAAATAAAAAAAAATACAGAGATCTTGTACATAAATTTATGCACATTTCCCTGTAATTCAGCAGGACATCCTCTGAATCTTCGGAAACAGAGAGATCTCCACCAGCATCATAGAATTCATAAGGCCTACAGTCCCACAGATGTGAAAAAAGCCCACATGTGAGATGGGCAGGACTGCAGGGGGGGGGCTGGAATATGACCTTCCTTCTTTGTCATTCATTTCAATTTCAAGTGATGGGGGGGGGGGGGGTCCCACAGAGAGGGGAGGAGGATACTCTTTTTGCGGTCGTCGTAGGACAGACAGGGCAGCACCGCGGTCAGGATGCCGGAGGAGTAGGGCAAGACCACACGCCCCGCCAGCTGGATAAACTCCCTCATCCACGTCATCGCCGTAAGCTGGATCAGGTCATTCGCTACGGAGCAGGAGAGAGGACCGAGAACAGAGAGAAAGGGATGGAGAGAGAGGTAGTACAGGAAGGGAGAGAGAAAAAAAACGAGGAAAGGGAAAAGAATAGATGAGAGGGAAATCAATAGAGGTAAAGATGGGGGTGAAATGGAGGACACAAGGAGAGAGCGCGAGATGTTATATTCAGCTGACCTCGCAAACACAAAGCACCTCAGAATCCCCTCGCAACCCACTCCTGCACACGCTCGAGTTCAGCAAACGTATCTCCACAAGGGGGCGACAATGGCACACAGCACTTTGCGTGAGTGACAATGAGTTTCCTCACTTTAAAGATCCCTAATCTTGTCACTCGGTGCACCGCAAATCAGTCATTACGAGCCATTTCAAAATCTGTTCATTTGCGAAATCATTTGGTGAAGTTAACGCCCAGAGACAAGGACTGATCAACTTCAGCCGACCACTTAACCAGTTCCTTCATTATTCCAGGTGACGCCTCCTTCTCGTGATGTCTCAAACATCAAATTTTGAGATGGCTTTTAATTGCTAACTGGCTGTGCGCCTAGTGAAATGACTGGGGACATTTAACTCACTAGGCGTCAGTGACGTTGATCCACGTCTTCGACGTGAATCTACAGGTGTATTAATTGCGCTTGGCGTCACACTGTCTCCCAGAATTTTAGTACCATCCATGTCCGCCAGATGGCACTGCAATTTCATCACCACGCTCGTGGTTGCTCAGAATGTTCTGATGTTTACATTTCCCACATGTAGTCAGTGCATAACAATGGCCGGCTGGGCCACGGAAAGTGTGGCGCCAAATGAGTCAACAAGTCTACTCCAGACTTCATACCGATGATAAAATTATCTATCCATCCATTTTCTACCGCTGATATGGAGCAGGGCCGCAGCGGAGGAACACAAAGCAAAATATGGCCCGGGTATCCCCCTCCCCCGCTATTTCCTCAAACTCTTCCTCCCAAGACATTCCCGAGTCAGGAAATATAATCCCTCCAGCGTGTCCAGGGTCTGCCTCAGGGCCTCCGCCCACACGGACTCGCCCGGAACACCAGTCAAGGGAGGCGTACAGGAGGCTGAACCACCTCAACTGTGTCCTCTCCATTGCATTGACTCCTCAGTATGATCACCAAAACAAATCAAATTGCATCAAAAAAGCAAGAATAGTTATGAATACCCATCTCAGAAAGAATTAGGACACTCACTCATCTTGGATTCATCAGACACCTGGCAGTGGATGACCAGGATGTTGGCCATCTCAGCAAACTTGACGCTGGAAGGGGTCTTCTTTATTTCCTTCAGGAATTCGCCCAGAACAACCTCACACCTGAGACATAAGAGAAAGGGCAAGCCTCAGCAACCCCTCAAGACCTCTTTTCCAAATGATTCCCACAGATGCCATTAAAGTGACAATTTAGTCACGATGTGGGCTGATGTTTACAGCCAAGGTTACTTATAAAAAGTGTCCTTCATGCCGCGAACTCTACAACAGCTCAAGGCCTGAAATTACAACGGCAGAAACAATTCTAGAAGAGCCAAGAATAGACAAAAACTAGACAGTTCGCTCAGCTACGACATGGGTGTAGCCCCCGAAGGCCCGCTTCTCCCCTTTTTTGTTCATTATTCAGCCAATACTATCGACATGGCAAGCAAAATTGATAGGTGCTATAAGTGAAGTATATCACGTCTAAACCAGAAATGAAAGTAATCGATCCAAAGTTGCAGCCTGCACTGTGTCCACAAGGAAATCTCTATGGTTTGCCACAAATTAGCATATAATTCAGCCAATACTGTTGCCATGTTAACCAAAATCAATAGGTGTTGTAAGTGAAGAATATCACATGGGCATATCAAATATGAAAGTAATCGGTCAAAAATTACAGCCTGTACAGCATCCACAAGGGAGAGTGTATGTTTTGACACAAATTAGCATATTATTTTGCTAATACTGTTGCCATGGCAACCAAAATCAATAGGTGTTGTAAGTGAAGTGCAACACATGTCCATACCAAATATGAAAGAAATCGGTCAAAAATTATAGCTTGTAGAGCATCCACAAGAAAGCGTCTATGGAGGCGGACACAGCAGTGGCAGCAGAGAGGACACACGTGAATCCATAAGGCCTGTTTCCACCGCAGGAACTTCTGGGTAATTTTACGGGGCCAGGGCCGTTGTTGCGTGTCTTCACCGCTGGAACCACCCCCGAAGGACAGAGTACCGGAACTTTTACAGGAGATAAAGTCCCTGGCTCGGAGTAGGTACGGCCCGAAAAACTCGTGGGTGGGGCTTGGGGTTTACTTGTCGCGAATTGGATTTACTCAGGGCGGGATGTAAAACCTACAGAAAGCGACAAAACAGCGAGTATTTTTAAAAATCTGCAGACGACAAGGGGTCTGCATTTTTAAAAGGAGTTCTCCTACTTCGCCCAGAGTTGGTGGAGACAAGGCAGTTGAGAGGGCCGAGTGAGAGGACGTCCTGTGGTAGTTCCTGCCCCCCCAAATACTACCAGGAACTTCTTCGGTGGAATCGACTTCGTCCAAGGGCTACAATTCACAAAGCCCACTTCCGGTGCAGGGTGACTCAGTGAAAACAAAACCCACATGGCCTGTGAAACCGAATTGCAAGTGATGCAACGAAGTAATAATTCCTCAAAAAACATGCCCAAGTCGGCTGTATAGTGTTTGGTTGTTCGAATCACAACATGAAACAGGGAGAGAAAATTTTATTTCACGTATTTCCAAATAAAAGTAAGCGGCATGAATAAAAGCTGTCAAAAGACAGAAATCCGATGCAAACATGCCAACTTTACTGCTTTTGGCAGTAGACTACCACTTTCGGGGCATTTCATTCTGAGAAAAACGCCCCAAAAGTGGTAGAGTTGGCATGTATGCGGCAGCAGGTGGGAATCGTCAGCTCATGTAGTGCTGTGTGGGAAGCATTTTATCGGAGGTGAAATAGTAAATGGCTAAATATTTCCATTAACTGGGAATTACTTTTGCCGTTTGCTGTCATGCTTTTAATTTACAACTCTAAGTACCAGCAATATTTAGCGTCTGTGACTCAATAATGATCAAAATCGTCAAATGACATCTCTTGTACATAATAACAAATCCTACACGCTGCATTTACTCGCAAAAAAAGAAAAAAATCGCAGATACAAATTCTAATAAGGCGGATTAGAAAGTGACATTTGTTGAGATAACACGGAGACGAACACGCAAGATTAATTGTTTTCACCGAGCGCCCAAGTGGGCCAGCCGGAAGTGACGACACCGCGACTTCGAGAATTAAGGCACTTCCAAATATACATGAAATAACAAAGTCATTTAAGAGCCATTTCCACCAGTTCCACAGAAAGGCCAACTAAAAGCCGATAAAAAGTTAACTCAATCGGGAGGTTCCCGTAAAATAACAGCTCCACCATGCACAAGAACAGGATAATTATTTATTTTGTTACAATTTGACCCACAAACGCAATGGTTCCCACCTCGGCATCTCCTAGCTGTCGGCCTTAGTTCCACAGCCTAAGCCTCGACAAGGGAACACAAAACTGTTCGTAGACATTAATGAGTGCGTGAGGCTCAAGGATCTTTGTTAAAATTTCCATGAAGAAATACTACATTTTGACTATCCGGAGGTGTTGAGACGTAAGCCTATATTATTCGGCATTTTTGAACGACTTAGTCGGGTAGCAAAGTGATTTAAGACCGCAACAGACATCCTGATTTTTCCAGAGACCGCGCAATTCTTATCACAAGAGAAAAATTATTATTGTCCTTATTGCTGATAATTGCAACAATACCGATTTTTTCCAATGTTACGCACTTGAAAAGGGAACCTACACAATTTAGTTTTTACGTCAATTTCTGACGGCTTAAACACGCGATGCGTAACGTAAACTTTTTCCAAGATAATCACATTAAACGATCCGCGAAAATCGCCTAAGGAGCAACAAAACAAGTCATGCATTTCAACACACATTGGAAGCAGATAATCAAAATATTCAATACGCTTGGAAATTCTACCGAATTATTTGACGAGGACTTAGGAAAAATGTCAGAAACTTCCCAAGACAACTGGCCCACAGGGCGCCCAAATTTCTCCGTCTGGTCCGGTCTGGTGTTGTAACAGTTCAAATGAACGTCGCTTTCTACACAAAACGTGACCATCAATTCGTATTAGTTCTGCACGTGCCCGAGTCCGCGGTAATGACCTGCATCCAGCGGAGAAAAAATTACTGCGCGCAAGCACGAGGAGTAAAGTTGAACCCAATTACGCCAGCACGTGGTCACGAGCAGAGATCACGGTCCCGTCTGGCGCCAGATCGGGATGCCCGAGCTTTAAAGAAGTGAACGTGACTGAAAATACAAAGGTTCGAAATTGGGCGGGCTTTTACTTTAAAAACATAAATGAAATCAAGAACATTGTATGAAAATTAGTATCATGCGAAAAATAAGCCATGAAAAGTACATTTACTTTTGAATCCAAATCGAGGAAAAGTATTGCATTCATCTTATAATTCATGTTCCAAGAATTGCACCAGTTTGTTGCTTCATCCAGTCACCAAAACCCTTACCATGCCACCTCAAATGCAACAAACGTTTTGGAAGCTTTGATGAAAGCACAAGAGCAGGTCAAATCCATAGGAAATCCTCACAGTATGAAATATGCAAAGACAGCGAGCAATGGACCACATGATTAAATTCCCCATCTTTTGCCTCTCTGTATTTACTTACCTCAGTTATCCTGCTGCACAATATTTATAGTAAAAACATAATTAACCCTTCAAAAAACAACATTCATACAAACTTACGCAATGTGCATATAGGGTAAAATACCTTATTTAACCGCTAGGGGTCTCAGTGTCGTACCATGTGCGCTGAGAGGGTCTCAGGAGCCGAGGCACATAGGGTGCATCTCAAAGCGAAGGCTGCATTTTTGGGGTCGTCACTTACTTCCACCCACCAAACTAATATTTAGGGTAAGGGATTTGGTTAAATTTAGGGTTAGGGTTAGGTTTGGGGCAAAGTTTAGGGTTAGAGTTAAGGATGGGGTTAGGGAAATCAATGACGACTCACTTAAACCAAAGCTGTTTAACAGAGATGAAATTATGTCATGTCAGTTAGGCAAATGGAATTAAGTGACGATCCCCAAATATGCAGGCCTTCGGAGGATGCAGCCTACGCTTTCAGATGCACCCAATGTGTCTCCTATTAATTACTGTTCAATCATGTACAAATGAATGGGCATATCTTACAAGCCTGATTTAATTTGTTTATTCTAAAAAAAAAAATGAAAATGTACTTCATGAGGTGAAAAAAATAAAAATGTATTTCATGAGTTGAAAATAGGCCAGTAAACCAGTTTTTCTCTCAACGAATGAATGATTGAGAGCCTTACGTTCTCCGGATCTCCTTGCTGCTGTCGCCCAAAATCTGAAAGAGACCATCCAGGATTTCGGGCAAGTAGTCAAGGAGGTTAATGTCAGGGACTGACTCCAGAACCAAGATCTGTGACAAAATAAAATTAAAAATATGACTGGTCAGATTTCTCAGAAAAAAAAACAAAAAAAAAACACACAGATTAAATACACGTCATACAAAAATGGTATTTCCGGCAATAGTGTGTAATCAAAAAAACTAGACCATATCCAAAGGTGTATAATTAATTAATGAAGCAGTGCTTGAAGTATAGTGGCCTTTTTATATATATATATATATATATATATATATATATATATATATATATATATATATATATATATATATATATATATATAGACTACAAAGTTTAAGAAAACTACCTAGAGCCAAGTGGCTGTCTTTATATGCTATTAAACAAAGACAGCAGCAGCATAGTGACCCACACTTTTCAGCTTACTTTTATGCTTTGAATAAATAATAACAAAAGTAATTCCTTAAAAAATTCCTTTTGTTTTGCAGTTCTTCGACTGCAGGGACATGTTGAGGGTTATTTCAGTCCCTCATATAGGCAAAACCATTCAAATGAAAGTGCATGCAGTACGATATCCATGACTCAAAAATCCTAACAGCAACCAAAATGCTCTGAAGCAAAAATCTTAGTGACCCCGTCCTCAAACACATGTATCGATATAATATCGCTGCAGATCGTGAAAGCATTTTTATTGATTCTATTTAGTATTTAGTGTATGTTTGTGTATATATGCATGTGACGTGATATGCGTTTTTGTGATATGCTGCTGAAATGATGTTTCATTGTGACTACAATGACAATAAAGTTCTATTCTATTAGCAAGGCAGTACATAACAGACTCACCTACATAAGTGTGTTATGTGGTCTCATTATTCCAACCCTTGTCCACAAATTCCAAAACCAACACCAATTAATCATTTCATTTGAAAAATAGTATCATTTTTGCACGTAAGAGAGACTATAGGACAATACATAGTTGCCAATTCAGATATGTCTTGTCAACAGACCCCGTCTCAACCCTTTAACGAGAGTGCTTTTCCCGTTCTACAAGTCTGTCACTTTTGCTGTCCAGTACCGATTACCTCACTGTTGCATGAGCCTTATGAGGCCAAGACCACAGATGTGAGATTACACTCATGAAAGGGTTAAAATTGAGGGGTCTCTGCTCACCCAGGAGATGATGAACTGGCGAGCGTATTGGTTATTGGAGTAGATCCGCTCGCGCAGCAGGGGGACGAAGGCCACAAGGTCAAACTTATTACTCTCAGTCACGATGTCCTTCGAAAGAGAGTAGAGGGGTAGGGACGACAAAGAATGGAGACAATGAGAAAATCAGTAAAAACAGATCGAGAAAGTAGAGACAAGCACCAGGTACGTTACAGGGAAGGAGGGAGCGAGAGAGAGAAAGGGCTGAAACAGCGATATCATCAGACTTTATGTCATCACAGATCGGCGCTGGGCTTCAATGAGCCTTAGCCCTGCACTCACAGTATAACAGCAATCGTGTCCTTGACAGTGTATGTGTAGCATGCCAGTCTGTCACATGGGGCAGACGACAAAAGAGCAGTTAGTAATCATAATCTGCCTCCCAATACTCAATTACTGTCAACCACCAAGCCCACCTCCAGATCTCGCACATGGATCTTCCTAACAGTCCTTGTGCAGCCAGGAAGAAAACCAAAAATGTCAGACGAATAAATGGGAAAGATTACATATCATTATGGAAGATCATGGAATTAGATTGACACCTGCAACAAGTTAAATCCAGACCCCTCACAAATCTACTATACGGCTCAGCATAAAAACAACTGTTCCCAGTATTGCCAAGTACTGCTATCCAGCAAACTCCAGATTCGTGCTTTGTGATACAGGCCTCTGGTCCCTCCAGGCCAATGAGGAGCATCGTCCCAACAGTGCAGCCATTGTGCAGTTCCTCCTTAAGGCTTCATTTAGGCTTCTGAGCTCTTGTCCTTATTGCATAAGCTAGCAAACCACAATTGCATTTTGAGAGCAGAGAACAGATTCACAGAGGAGTATTCATTGACTGTTCTTAGTCATTTCTCTTGTACACTCAAATAAGCATATGAGAAAATGGACTCCTTTGTTACTTGGTCCAGTGACCCTTAATCTCATTCCAGTCCAAAGGAATGTGGAGTTTAGCTCCCACAACAATATCTTGATTAATTCATACAGTTGAAAAAATGTCACTGCAGTCGTAATTAATGCCTTCCTTAGATGATTGTTTACTCAATACCGGTTTACTCACCAACTTAAGTGTCAATGGTCAAGCACCAACTCTGAACAGCTGCCATCCATTTTACCCTTCCAATAACTGTCAATGTTTTGCATTGAAAACTGTGACTCAAACAGAAAGGACTGACTTCCACATTAACAAGAAAGTGACGAAACATCAAAGAGTACAGGAAGCTGTTCTCGGCAGGACTCCTCCATTCTTAACACAAATATTTTAAACATGCCAACCCAATACTCTTGGGGTGACTGGCTCAGCACTGCTCGGGGATCTGGGTAGGAGACAGACTGTTTGGGTCAGTATAATTTGTTGCTGCTAACTCAGTGCTCTCCCGATATAGCAGCATGTGTCGCACACAAGTATGCTTGTGCATGAAGATCTGTTAATTGGGAATGAAAGAATTTGGGTGGGACTGCAGGCGCTTAAGTAGTAGTTATTAAAAATCCACCACTTTGACAATACTTTCATAGTGTAGACACAGTAAAGCCACATTCAAACAACACTGTCAAGTCACACGAGTCACTTGCCATTGCACTCTGACCCTTGTGCACTGAAGAGATTATGGCAAATTTTCATATAAATTGGCACTGCACCTCTGCATGAAGGATAGAACGCATGACTGAAATTTGAAAATCTGATAAGTGGTTTTCAAGACATTGTCTGGACAAAATCTGCAGTGGAAAATTTCCTAGGTACAAAATATGTAAAACAAGAAATTTTTGAAAAATAACTTCATTTTCATGAAACTTGGCACTGCACCTCTCCATGAAGTGTAGAATGCATGACTGTGATTTAAAAACAATCTGATGAGCGGTTTTTGAGAAATCAGTCAGACTAATTGGTGCGGACGGACGGAATTCTTTGGTATTTACTATATAACTGTGAGAGAAAATGATAAACAAATTTATGAACTAATGACATCAGGAAAGTGAGAAGAGTGAAATGAGTCGTTTTGTCTTAGTGCACGCTCTTAGGCATTTCACCTTTGAAGAGGCTATTGCCCCGAGCATAAGGCGAAGCGGGTACACGAGAACTGTTCTTGACCCGACCGTTCGTGATACAGTGAAGATGTCAAACTACTCCCTTTGTTGGCGTTTTCCATGGTTCTACAATTACCCATCGCATATAGGACACTGTTCTTTTCACCATTTTGTGAAAGCGCTGCTTGGAATTTTCAAACGTTGTCAAATTTTGCACCCTTCCGAAGCGTCAGCATTTTTCTGCGCGGTCACTGATTAGGGCGGGAAAAATGAGTACAGACGTTTGGCAAAAAAAGGTTACTGACAAAATACTGCATTTTATCGACAGCGGTTGGGAGTAACACAGACGACACGATTTACTCAACAGTTGGGGAATAGCCACTCCATCCATCATTTCATCATTAGTATTTGCTCAACCGTGTGCAATCACAGAAACAAGATTAAAGGCTGACTGAGCACCCTGTTATCTCCCACTTACTGAAGGAAAGATGCCCATTGACAGAACCTGATGGAATTAAGTTTCCATTCACTGATTGGTCATTTGATTAAAACAGCCCACAGCCATTAATATATCCTTTGACACAACAGAATCCTGATTGCATCGAGTTACAATCCACCAACTGACGCAGTGATTTAAAGAACTTATCTCCAGGTCTCATACCTTCAGAAGTCGATCTAGAAGCTCAGATCCACTCTTCACATTGGGGTCTGGGTCAGCAGCCAGCTGGAAAATGGCGAGGGAAAGTTGTGCTGAACACAACGCATAAACCCCACATCGAAATCATCTGGACACAGCGAGTGACACGGCTCTTACGGCGTGTCATCATAATGTCACTGCCAGACAAGGGTCATGGGTCAAACTATAAATACATTCACCCATTTACACACTTGCAAACTCTGCACAGATCACTGGCCTTGTAAAAAAAAAATCAATGAGTTCTTGAAAGAAAAACAGATTCTGTCACTTCATCAGAGCATTTCAGCTGACAAACACTTTCCTTCCCAAAGTTTCTGAAAATTTGTCCAGTCTATCACAGAGCTGAAGCATTTTAAAGATGCACAAAACTGAAGTCCAATCTCCACGTTGTCTGATCGCCTTTTTCTTTTAATTTAGCTCATTTACATTATACCCAAACCTCCAAGGCTGTCAAGATAAAGCATGGAGTCCCCCCCCCCCCTTAGCCACCGCTATAGAGACCGTAAGCAAGTGCATCTTGCCCTAATGCCACATATTCAAAGCGCAGTGGTGCCCAAACCTCTCTCCGGACAACATCAGCTAGATCCAGGTAATGGACATTACACCTCAGGCAATGCCAATACTGCCAATAAGGATCTTGATTAGGTCAATCAAGCTTGGTTGTGATGGAATATATTGGATATATCTTTCTGTTGGCGCGCGAGGAGAGGTTTGGGAGCCGTAGTGCAACACCTCATTCGGCCCTCCCTCGGTCTCCAGCGAGTTCCTGGGGTCACCTTGCTCAAACCGTCGAAGAGCACGTTGAAGTGGGGGAGCACCGCCCCCCGGGCCACCTTCACAATGTTGTACAGCGCCTCGCAAGCGTAGTACCGCAGCCGACTGTCAGAGTCGTTAAAACAGGTGAGGACCGGCTCAATCAGCTCCTTCAGGTACAGCCCTGAGTCCTGTAAATGGCAAACACAGACAGATACAGGCAGTGAGACAAACAGAGACGGAGAATAACGTCAGGAGGAATCTCACCAACTGTTTCCAGGCATTTATAGAGTTCCAAGAAAGCTGCGACATGATGATTCCAGAATATCTTGTCATGAAGCCATTTTGTTTCCTTCGCATTACCTGGCTCCGTCTCAAAGTGAATTAGTTTCTCCTCTTCTTCCTCCCCCAACCCACCCCCCCCCCAAAAAAAATTTCCAGTGTGCAAAATGGCTCAGCTTCACAAGATGGAAACAAAATGGCTCCTATTCTTGTGTTATCGTGACTATTCATGGACTCTAGACGTGTCAAACAGTCCATTAGATGTGCTTGGGAGCTGCATCCGAGACACACAAGAATAGTGCCAGAGGATAACGTCGAGACATGTTTACAACTTTTTCCAGGAAAATCACTCAGTGCTCTCGCAGAGATTACGAGCTGCACCCTTATTCGCAGAGGTAAGGCACCCGCTTAATAGGTCAGCGTGGCTAATTAACAAAACTGTGACAACAGAGCAAGTTAAAACTGGTACTGTGCATTCGAGTGGAGTGAACAATAATTGTCACTGCCCATCAGTAGGCTAGGTTATGTTATGCGTCAATAGTGTTAATCAATGCTGCTAACCACAGTCAGTGCCAATTTTAAGATCACTTCCTTACCTTTCCCAATGCAATGGAGCAGGCTGCCAGGCCGATGAGCCCCCCCTTGCGGCTGTGGGGGTGCTGCGACAGAGCAAACTCAGACGCCAGGATCTGGATGACATGTCGTATCTGTGTGGAATTATTCTGGGCCACAAACTCTCGGACAAGCCTGCAAACAGATACGAAAACTTGTATCCCTTGCAGAGGGTCTGCAGTTCGCTTGCAGACTGAACTTATCAACAAATTTTGAGCATGTGCAGACACTTCAAGTCACCCCTTGAATATTACTAAAACCAAAGTCATGTGACCAGGGTAGACATTCCCCCCGAACATCAACCCATTTAATGCAGGCAGAAAAAAGGTGTGTTCGTGGCATCAACTGGCTCTACAGACTTCTGTTCGAGACTTGACACTGGCATATTTCAAGGCGGAGACCAACCAACAGCCATCAAGATGACAAATTTCCGCAATGCGTGCTGCTTGAGTCGTCACGTGATATTCACCATGGCATATCACACAGCACCATTGATGTAATTCACAAAGAGCAACTGGCTTAACAGTACATTTCTGCAAAAGGTGCATGAAATGTACATTCAAAAATTAGCGCGTACAACTCTGAATATCTTAACAACGTCAAACATCTTTAGAAGATAAAGAAAATGTCTCCAAATTAGGTTATCAGGGTTTGAGCGCTTAAACAATATGGATGGACCCATGTGGTCAGCAAGACTGGCGCAGCGGCTTCTGCAGAGCTGTGCTCGACTGCGTATCCTACTTGATCTCAAGAGAGTTCACAGGTGCATGTGATCATCACATGGACGTCATGTGCCCAGACCCATCGGGGTGCTTTTCATTCTGCTAAAATGTCTTCTTGCTTCCCTCACATCTCTTCATTGGGCTTTAGCTCTTCCCAGTGCGGATCTGAGAGGGACGCGAGGAAGAGCCACCCAACACAGGGGTCAAAGCTGCCGAATGAGAAATCCCTGGTTCCATTAAGCAACATCACATGGAGGTGCACACTTTATATATCACACCACTTGACAAAACCTTCAGAAGCACACACCCGCGTTTCCTCGGTTTAAATTCCTCCAGAAGCCGCCGAACTCTGTCTCCTTCCAATCCATTTAAGGGATTGGAAGATCCTCCATGATAGTGAAGCGAGAATGATTTCTGAGTCACGAAAGGAGAGAGGATGTGAGGAGGCAAAGGTTGTAATGAAAAGCATCCTGAGACAGAAGGACAAATCGTTTTCCAGCCACGTACTGCAATTTACCCACAACCCAACAAAACTAATGAGCCATCTGAGGTCAAAAGCATCAGCCTAAAGCCATAGGTTTCCCAATGGGCACTGCAAATGCTTCACCTTTCACACTGATTACTGGAAAAGTGACTCACTAACTCACGAAACTAAGACCGCATCCAAATTCACTACAGAGCAGGGAACCCTCCTTGCAAGCAGACATGAACTGGAAATAGTTTGACTGATAGCCATGACAAGGAGTGCTGTGATAGTCAATTTCATGGAGGAAAGGAGGTAATTAGTTCCTTCCTTCCAGCAAGGAAACACAGGAACAACTTTGGGACAAAGGAAGGATTGAAAATCGACCATAATTCGTTGCAGCTGAAGCGACTGGAAATGTCATTCGGTCCCTAATTTTCACCATCGAGCTCATGACTTATTGAAGCTTAGGACATCAGATTTTTCGCACACATGCCCAGAGTACCTTTGAAATCTAACTGCGACTTTCCCTTGACGCAGGTGACCTTTTCTAAAGAGGTCAAGAAAAAGTGGAAAAGATGGAAAAGGCCGCTTGTGAGAATTAGGATGCAGCCCATACACACGTGACACTGCGGTGAAAACTTCTCAACAAAAAGGTAACTGAAAGTGAAACAGAACATCACTTCGTGCCCCAGCAATATCCCATGATATAGTTTATTTTTAATAGGATGACAGTATTAAAATACGACAAATATGAGCGTGCAAAGGACCAAAGAATAAACCAGGCAAACGAGTAATTGCCAATGTGCCGTCTGCATTGAAATAAATCAGTTCATTGGCCAGATAGAATTACAAACACCTGATTAGTCAAACGAAGGCATACAAGTCAAAACGAGTTGAAGTGGGTTCACCATGCGCAGCGAAAAATTCGTTTCGCGTCCAGTGTGAAAGCAACTTTAGGCATTTTAAATAGTGATCGCTACTTGACAACAGCATTAAGTTAAGTATAAGATACAAGCGATCCATGTGGTGGTGGTGGAGACTCAAATCATGTGATTTCCTATCCTCACGTGCTTTATACCAAAGACGCGGCTCGGCGAAGCCTTTGATGAAGCTGGATAAATATGGTTCCTGCTCCACGGAATAACGTTACCCCTACAGAGATAAAAACGGTCTCCCGAGAAAAAAAACCCTGAACTGACCATTGACAATAAATTAAGAATTTAACTTACTTCTCAATCTCTAAGGCGGCGACTTTCCTCTTTTCGTAAAGTTTGTCGTTGAGTGCTCTCACGATGTTGGGTGTCAAAGGGGAGAAATCTTTCTCAGTGTTCATTTTCAGCAAAAAAAGGTTAAATGTCGAGTGAGGAAGAGAGTTGAACAGGCAGGGACGGGGACCTCAGTAAAAATGACTTCTACCTGATAAAACGCTTTATTAAAAAACTGGTGCGACTAGCGCATTAGACGGCTAATTTGTAACCTTTGCAATACAAAATAACGTTATCAAACAAACTTGATGCAAATTACGTTATATTAATATAGGAAATAACTTAAAGCCACAGTACTCCGCGATTATATAACGACGATTTGCAGAAAACGGGCAAGACAGGAAATATAATAACTAAGTATTACTTGGTCATAAATCATGAGCAGGCTGATGTTATTTCATCCACATCCACTGAATAACAACAGTAAGTTTTAATATCCCAAACAATCACAAGCTAAATTGTCAAACGATCAAACACCCGGCAAATCACCAGCAAGAACCCTTTGTAACAGAGAATGTGACCAAACAGCCTATTTTAAAGTCGCATGACCAAATAATAATCAATGATAAAATGCACACCGCTCCCCTCTCAGTGGTAAAATATGCTCCGGTGATTCACGCGTGCGGATGGTGAACAGACAGTGACACCCTCAGATATAACGTTATTCAGCCTGTGAAATGTTAGATGACATGCTCCTGAATCTGCACAACGCAAGCCATCTTCTACTCCATAATGATGAATCGGCCTTATCCAAGTTGTGTGGCAGGTAGCAATTTACTGGTGCTCAGTTCGCTAGGGAGAAGCAATAACAGTGACTAGCGTCTTTCCAAAACAAGGTACCCGACTGCAGCCATATTTCACAATTCACATGACATTTCTCCGCCCCTTTCAGGCTGTCTGGTCGAACGCCGAGGTAAGGATTCTTCTTCTTTCAGAGTGAAATATAACATAGCCAGTGTTTTTTACCGCCACCTACTGGATATATTATTAGTCATATTCTATGCCTAACTATAGTCGCCGTTTGGAATTAATGAGCAAAGGCGCAAGAGACTGACACTGAGATCCAACGATTTAGTCAGAATTGCAGTGATTAATGTGTTTTAGGTGGCAGCAATTCTTATCCACCATGACTGATGCAGTGTGTAACTTCTCATTTCTAAAACAACCATGACAGTGTACGTATCCCATGGTCGTGGGGTTGACAAAAGTGGGAAACTGAGAAGATCTCTGATTGTGCTCTTGAATTCATATATTTTACTTAGTACTGCCTCAAAAAAGAATGATCTGAAGACAGCCGTTTATATCCATGTCTCCTGTCCCACAAATGAAACAGGCAGCAGCCACAATGCTGTGATGCGCTTTGGTTTCAGTCAGTTGCATTGATTATACCTACAGTGTCTGATTAATGGACTGTTCTTTACTTTTTGTATAAGTAGCCTGTTTACACTGCAAACTTGCATTTAGTACAGACGGTTACACTGCCTCTCTTACAGGCCATTTATCATGCCAGATTAAAACAGCACCCCTATATACACAGATAGTGGAGGTTTTGAAAGTTTTGGGCTAGGGTCTTCCTCCGCTATATTAGTTGGAGGCTCTGAGCTGATCAAAAGCTTTTGCGACTGCTCTGAAAATCCTGTTCCTGTCTCCTCACTTCCAAAGAGTTACCTGCAGTGAGTGTCATTTCTTTCCAAAGTTTTGGCGAGTATTGCTAGTAACATTACAAGAATGAGGGAGGCACAGAAGAACTGGTAGTGATTGACTCCTCTGTCTCATGTGAGGTCAGTGTTTGGACTGTGACACTGTATGAAATGCACTTCTGTTCCTGCATAGTTCATGTGATAGGGCAGAAAATAAAATGCAAATTTAAGCCAACAGTCCTTACTTTAACCTCCTATTCATTGTAAGTTTCAGTATCATATTCTCATTTGCAACGTTTTTACCTTATTCTACCCCTAATTTTCATGTGCCACAAATACAAGTCTAAATACTAAAGAACAACATTATTTTATATATATCCGTACAATTACAGTAAAATGACAAAAAAAATACAAAAGAGCAATACAATAAGATACAGCAGATAGACATGCAACACAAATATAGTTCACACAAAATAGAAATTTTAAAAAGTTTTAAATGGATAAACATGTGAGTGCAATTATAACCGCCTTGTAAGACAGGAGGAGTGATAATTTTAACCGGTACACGTGTGGTATATTAGATCATTAATCTCGGCCGAATTCAAAATAGGAAAAAAGCTCAGCATCTCTGATCAAGCACAGTTCTTTTATAAAATATCCAACACATTCTATCTTGTCATTACTGGAGGATAATCTAATTATTTTGTTTTTAATGTGTAACCAACCGTTTTGAAGTATTCTTCCCTCATCTCTGAGCTTATACAAAATATAAAGTATTAAAGTATAAGGGAATGTTCACTTCATTATTTCCCCAGCCAAATTTTCTGGGGACATCAAATGTCGTTTAAGTATTAGATGATAAAAACTCGAGAGAAAAGAGAAAACTCGAAATAGAAAAGTTGCATCGGACATATTCTGAAAGGAAACTGCCTTATACCAAAGAACAGAACTGTGTCTTCAGTCTACTGGGGTTACCTAAATGCCTCAGCGGCTTCAAGTGTTCATGCGTTACCTACACTACATGGTCAAAAGTATGTGGACACCTGCTCATCCCCTGATGTTCAAAGGGGTTGACGTTAGGGATTTTGTGCTGTCCAGTCAAGTTGTTCTACAGTAATCTCGGGAAAACCTGAATGGAAGTTCTTTTGTGGATGAGGAATTGATATTATGAAACAGTAAATGGCCTAACTTGGACTTCTTGGAGCAAGAAATCATCTGGAAATATAATTTTTTGCTTTAATATCTGGACTTTCCCTTTGGGTAAGTGAGAGTCTTAGCCTGAACCATTCAAAATCACCCAAGACCATGGAGTGCCTACATGCTTATAGCAATATGGTGTTACTAACACTGTCAGCTTGTCTCTAAAAGTGTTACCTGACTGGCATGGTCATCGTGTCTTTACAGGTGTCAGCTGACTGGATCAGAGTTGGTTATCCTCACCTAAAGCATCTTCATCCTTGTGTTTCTTGTGAACCTGCTGGTGTTCATTCTGTTAATTGCACGGGTGGTTCAGGCACAAAAGTTTACCCCTGCCCCTCTGAAGGGGCGCATTACCCAGCAAGATGTTTTCAGTCTGATAACGGTGTCCTGTCTCCTGGGCGGGTCCTGGGATGTGCTAATCTTCCAGTTTGGCCCCCCTGCAGGACGTTACCTTCGACATATTCTGCAACCTTGAAACTGTCCATGGTAAATACAGACTATTCCATTAAGGATTTGGCATGAAGTAAAAAAAATTAAATGATGATGTGATTTGAAACAGCTGAAGTCAGCAAGTTTTTGTAATCATTACTTGGTACAAAAGCATCACCCAGGAAGGGCCAAGTCCAACAGGAGCAAAGCTGGACAATTTTCCCGCAAATACGTAAGAATATTACTGAGTGGTTTAAAAGCAATGTTCCTCCAACGATGACTGCAAAGGTAAATTAATAAATACAACCCCCACTTTTTAAAAATATAGTTTAGGAATCAAAATTGAAATATTTATTTGCATAAATCAAAGCAATTCATGTGGGGAAATGTGAAATAATGTGCTTTTGTATTTGGTGTGCTATTGATGTGCTATTGGTTTCAATGTAATATAGGTCAAGATAAATTTCACAGTTTTAAATTTAAATTTCTGTCAGTTTTAATTTTAACATGCCATCCCATTTTTTTCTGATTTGGTGTTATGGTGTTGTAAAAATGGTGTTGCTATAAATTTATTCTTCCAATATCTATCTCTTTGAATTTAACATAAATCAAATAGTTACACCACTGTTATAAAATTCATCAATTTTTATTGTAAAATCAGTATTACCAATTTTACTTGTAAAATTGTGAAATTTTGTCGTTCAAACATTACAGGACACGTGGCATTTCAGAACAGGATTCATGCACCTTTTCAGCCATTGCGCTGCAGCGAAATAAGTTGGAAGGGGACTGCAGGGTTGGGATATTAGAATCGTAGCTTTCTTCGTTGCTCCAGAGCCTCCTGTTGGCCAGCCGGGCGCCCGTCAGACAGATTCTGAGCTTGCTTATGTTCCATTATCCTCCGCCCTCGTTCTGAACTTGTGAAGTTTCAAGCTGTGTGTGTAAAGACACAGCGGCTGACAGGCGCGTGCTTCCGAGGAGAACCGCGAACTGTCTTCGCTCTCCCGAGATGGCAACATGGGGTCGCATACGAACAACCTTGTGTACATAGTTCTCTAATTGGGCGTTCCAGATTCGGGTGGGATTGGAGATGCCAAATTTATTTTTAAAGAATAATAATAAATAAATAAAGAACAGAATTCATGCAGAGTGTTTCCGCGGCGACATGCTCAGGGCAGAACTGCATTCTCGATTCAAGGGGCTGGTTGTGTTTCAATCTCCTTCAGTGGGGTCCGTTTAATCATCGCACCGAGCCTCTTACCCGAGAAAAGCAGGAAAACCACCCAAAAATCTTAACTTTCCCATGCCCTTTTCTCATTTTTTTTTCATGAAGGTGTTTCACATATAGCATGAGCGGTCGACATGGCTGATTTGGTGAAAGATAGTTACCGTGGCACCTTGAAAATGAAAGGATTATTTTTGTGGGGCATATAATGTGAACTGAAGGACGGCCGAGCACGATTCAAAGCAGAACACGCAGAATCTGACACAGCATGTGACTTAGGTCATCAAGTAGGCTTAGTGAAATGAAAATGTACATTTCAAGATGTGACTTTTAATAAAGTATTTATTTAATCCCCAAGGCCATATTTATTCCATTATTTCACAAAATTCATTCATGACTTTTAAATTCCAAGAAACCGACCCCTTTATGAAAACAATTATGTTACAAGAACATAATATGGGCAATGCAAGGAGAACTCGCATTAACCGCACTGCACGGCTGAAAACTCATAAACAGATCTGCTCAGTACAAGCAAATCTCTCAAAGCTACAAAATGAATCTATTAGTAAAATCATAGTATTATTATATTGTGGTTCTGTTGTGTAAATGGGTGCTAAAAAGATGTTAAAAATAGTGAGACTATGTCATCAACAAAGGACAGACATCCATTTCCAAATTCTCAGTCCTCAAAAATGGATGTGTCGGGGCTAAGCTCCATCTTAAAAGCCTGGTTTTAAACCTGGATACCAAACTGAACTTCACAGCGTGCATCAAAAAAGAGACACAAGCCTCATGTATTCATTTCAACCTACGGTCATTTTTACAATCATGATTAAAGACGAAAGTTTATGAAAAAAAAATGTAAGGACTAAACACACTGTGCGACAGAGCTGCAGAGGCAGGATGAAAACTTCTTACAGTCGGTGTTGTCACTTCCTGTAGTGACATATTCAATCTTCCCATCAGATACAAATCTTATTGGTCCCGTTATTGAAGTAAAGTGGACCCCCGCAGCAATGTTCACGTTCCACAGTCATTACAGTTTCAAAGTCCAAATCGATCCCTCAGCTCATTCCCATCCACAAGAGTGAAAAATGTTTCATTGATTTTCAGTTTGAATCAAATATGAAATTGAACGGGCAACCAAGTCAATCTCCTCCAAAACAGGACAAAGGTACTTGGCGACATTGTGAAAAGTAACACAAAAAAATCTTCTTTTAAGGCATAAATTCAAGTTTGAGGTGAGAAAGAATGATATTCTACCAGCGAGTCACTAAAAATGAGGTTAGGAAGGGGCGAGGTGCTCGGGGACTTGTCATCTAAAAATGTACTTTGAAACTTTCCGGGCATCTAGCCACACTGCAATGAAGAACTCAGCATTAGTATACACCAGGGCCATTTCCTTAACCCCCTACCCACCCAATGGCCTACACTACACACTGAGCACCAAGCTCTTCTCAATTAACAAAAAAGAAAAGGGCTCCATTCATCTGGTATTGGTTCCCTACCATTGAATAAAGTGGGCAATTTTTCATAGCAAAAATGTGACATAATGCTAGTTTTACCCAGATTTTGCACACACTCACACATGCACGCACACACAGTGTGGAATAAATAAATGTATCAACAAGGACCCAATGGGCACCAACAATATACCAGAAAAAAAAAAAAAAAACATAATATACAACTGTACATGACACAAAAGGAAGAGATATGTTCAACAAAAGCTTAGCCCTTCGTAATGTTAACATGGAATAATTTATACATACATGTGGTTTTACTAAGTTCCAGCATTGTATAATTAGCCAAAGACATAAAGGTGCTCCACTCCAGCGTTCCAACATAAATACATCCCTAAACTGTCCATGGCAAGGAGTAATTAGCGACTGCTGCTTAGCAACTGCTACTTAGCAGTGAGACCCCTCATGTGCTTATGGACGTAAGTATTAAAAAATGTCCCGAAATCCCATTTATGTGCAACAACAACAAACATTAACATGTGCTCAGGAACTGCAGGAATGGTTTTCAGACAATGCAGTGAAAATGTGAACATGCTTGAATTTAAGAGATCAGGCCTGTCCATCACTCAGTAATACCCTCCCATTTGCCACTCGGTGACGCCCTCGCATCACTCATTCAGTGAAACCCTCCCATTTGACAATAAGTAACGCCCCACCATTAAGTCATTCAGTAACACCCTTCAGCACAATATTCGCTCCCTTCCTACACAATTCTCAAGCACAATAAATATACAGATGTGTGTGGTAAAAGAAATCAATTAAAGACATGACCAGAAAATTTCCATGTCAGAAATGTCCAAAATCCCACGTCAATCTTGACGTTTATGGCTAATGAGATTGCAGCCCCGGGCGGCAGGGCCAGGGTAGACTGAAGTCAAGTGAGGGACGCCTTCTCCTGTCCTAAATAAAGTCTTGGGAGTGAAGGTTACGAATGAACCTCAGGACCTTCGGCTATTCCCTGCACTGCACGGGCTACTCATACTTAAAAAAGAGCCTTTCTGACATGTCAAAGAATTACTACCAATATTCCTTTAGACCACCACCAAGCTGTCCAAACTAACTCTTGAAAAACATCACTCCAAGTGCAAAAGCTACTTCAAGACCACATGGGTCTGTAACCTGGAAATCATGATTGAGCAAATAAGAATGAGACCCAAAAATCATAATTGTAATAATAATCCTCATTACCATTATCTTAATCATCTTTGTCATCATCACATTAGTACTGGCAAAAAAAAAACATAGTTTAGGACTCGTGAATCACATAATTAGTTTATTCAGATGTCGGTTCTTCCCTAAAAAAGGAGGATGAATATAAGGACACCTGCAGAGGCACGAGTTCTCATCAGTCTGTTCTGCTCCCGCTGTTTCTTTCATGACCAATAAGATTTGAGGATTAAATATTCCGGAAAAAACACCAAGAGCAAAGAGGCACACCCACCCTCTTCCACCAGTTAAGTCGACTATTACTTAATGAAGTGAACTCCTGATTGGATGAGTGATACAGAAAGAACAACTTCCTAGAATGTTATGACTGTGGCCAAACCTACGCCAGCTCCTCTCCCTTCAAACACTGTACAAATTCAGGTCTCTTTGCTCAGTTTGGGCTGAGCAGAATTCTGTCAGAGTGGATGGATGAAAATTCATCAGGTTTCTCCATCAGCTGCAAAAATAGGAGAGGAATGGAAGAGAAATAAAATGACAGAACATCCCTCATTCCCTGGAAAAGACTAATGAAGCTGTGATATCAGCATACGCGAAGACCCGCCAGTAGGATTATGGGTAATTGTGCATTTATTTTTTTTAAACAAAACTCTAAGCTAACAGCTTTAGCGAGTGTGTTGTACTAGGTTCTGTGACTGAGAGCCAGCAACAAGCCACACCATAAACATGCTGCAGTACGGTGTGGGCAGCTGACTTGTGTACGGCTCATTTGAGTGACATTATGTATTGAAGAGTAAGTGATGGAGTGTGAATCTGTCTCTTGATCCTTGATGACACCTCATTTCATCATGGTCTGTGGTGCAGAAGACTGTCACAGATTTTATCTGACCCCTAAATAGACCGTAATGACCAAACTCCCATCAGGAAGTCAAACCAGAGAAGGTGTGACAAAAGAACCGCCAGGCTTTCTCACGCACAAACGTACAGACATTAATCATGACGTTCCTCTCCAAAGGGGGCATGCACGAGAGAGATTTACACAGATAAGAGTCACAAATAAACAAGAGTCTGGCCACTCCGCCAACACAACTACACTGGGCTTC